>VSMD01104707.1:0-51222 GCA_008750895.1 Mirza zaza
CTTCCCAAAGTCTGACCTATATCCTTCTTTGGAGGGCTTGACTCATTTCATTTAGTGGGTCTTCAGTAGAAGTGGAGAACTTTCTTCCCAAGCCCTGAAAACCAAAGCTAGACCTAGAGATGGGGTGGGTGGCAAGACCCGATCTTCCTGCCCTGGTCACATGAGTGTTAAACGAACCTGCAGAGCTACCTTCTTATTTCTCCTACAGAGAAAGAGAGAGCGAGATGCCATGGTGTGGAGCATCTCAGGGTTGCCAAAAGCCACCTCCTCCTAGGTCATCTCATCCATCCCTGTTGCTTCTCTTACCAGACTTCCTTTCCAGCTCTTCCAGAAGGACAGGATGGGGGTCCCTTCCTCCTACTTCTGGACCTTCGGAGGCTGCTGAAGAAGTCTGCCCAGCTCCTTTATATCCAGGCATCTTAGACCCGCTGATTAGCCTAAAAGCATCTTATCTCAAGAAATTAAGCCCACAGCTCCTGCCACATTAAGTTCATTTTACACATAATAGAGTTGCCCTTTCCACCTGAACTGTGCTAATTGGTGATTAACATTTGGATATCTCCAGCTGTGGTCTGGGGCCTGCCTGTGGGTGGGTAGGGCACCCTAAGTACCCCCTTTTTTCTTCCTCCTCCTCCCTTCTGGGCACAGGGCCCATTAGTCTGTGCCCCACTTCCTTTATAGGTGGCCCCGGTTAGAAGGGTGCTGCGTGAGGGCAGACTAGGTTAAGGGGGCACTAGCTGGTGGGGAGGGCACTCCCACCAGGCGGGAGGCCACTTCTGGGTGGGAGAGCGTGGGCTGCAGTCATCTGAATCCTGTCTCTGGATAGCGGCCCATGGCTTTGGTGATGTGGCAATGCCCCCACCACCATGCCCAGAGGGGTGTCCCGGCAGGCTGAGAAAAGGGCTTGAGGATGTTGAGGGAATGTGAAAGAGGGGGTTTTCCTAGTGACAGCTGGATGAACTGAGAACTTGCACTCAAGTTGTCTTCCTGCTTAGGGGATTAGAGTGGAGGAAAGAGGCACATTTGCACTGTGGGGACTCAAAGGATGGTGGCATAACTGCAACTCCATAAAGATTTAGGAGATAAAGCCTCTCTCCTCAAATGCCCTACTCTTCTATATGATAGAAGTGGATCATCCTGTCTCCCCCATCATCGTGGGGACCCTGAGGTCATGCTGTGCCTTCCTATGAGACTGGAGGGCTCTCCAAGGCAGGGGCTTTCTCTCCCTGATCAGACAGGGGCTGCGTGTCCCCAGCATACTGAGGCTTCCTGAGGCTATGGGCCGTGTGTCCCCGCTCAGCCTAGAGACTCCTTGGGATGCTCTCTTTGCCTTTCTCCAAGTACTGAGCACATGGCCCTGTCCACAGGGGCTCTCAGTCTAGAAGGGGCAGGGCACAGACCGCGTTTTTGGCAGACCTCCAAGACTTCCTTTCCAGGCTCCCTCTTCTCCACTGCCATGGGCACTTGGAACCATAAACAGCCCAACTCCTGCTCTGCCTATTGCTTCCAGGCCCTAATAAAGGCTCCTTTCCTTTCCAGGTGAACTCCGCAGCCTGGGCGCAGATCCAGCATGAAATTAAGTGCGTGTGTGGGATGAGAGGAGCCAGATCCTGGAGGGCCACTCACCTTTCTGCCTCCTGGAAACCTCGCCTACCCACCCACCTATTTCTCACCATCTAGAAAACCTTCTCCCTAGGCAAGCTCTCCAAATTCCATCTCCCAGCTACCAATGGGCAGCAATTAGACACCAATTCAGATTTGACCTCTGGAGGGGACATGGGGGCTGCTTGTGATCTTGCTTTCTTCTGTGAGTCACAGTTAATGTGCTAAGAAGGGTTTGTGTCAAAACCTGGTCACCCCTGTGTGGAGGCAGAAAGGATTCAAGAAAAGAGGACATCATTGCCTGGGACCCCTAAATCTAATCCCAAATTGGAGTCAAGGAAAGTTTTATGATGGGTTCCAGTGAGCTTGGTATCTGTGGATTGGTTTTGAGGGTGTGTTTAAGTCCACCCCCACCCACCCTCTGTAGCCCCTTCCCAATTTCCCTTTTATCTTTGGCCCTCATGCAGTGGACAGACAAGAAAGACAGTGGCCTGGGTCCTGGGGCCAGGGAGGGGCAGGACAGCTGGGGAAGAGGATGCAAGGAGGGCCCTCAAGCCCAGAGCTCCTGCTCAAGTCTGCAAGCTGCACCTGAGAGCAACAGGGAAATGTGGGGAGAATTGGAGGGGAAAGATCAGAGAAGAAGCCAAATTCCCAGAGAGTACCCACATGCCCCCCACAGGGCATGCTGGGAGGCAGGAAAAGGGAAAAGATGACCTTGAGGAGTTTCTAGGGATTGGAAACATGTTGGACATGATCAAAATATCCTGATAAATCTAACTGGCAGCGCAGCCAGCCAGTCCACTTCGTAGTAAGAAGCGCCGTGTCTTGCAGAGTCCTGTGCAGCAGGTCCAGGTGTACAGGTGGGGTGGGGAGGAGGAGGTGCAGGAGGTATCAGAGTCCCCTCCTCCATTTCTTTATGGAGAATTTTCAGGATGTCAGGCGTCAGAGAGGACACCCCAACTGGCCTGAAGCCCAGGCAGAGGGCGAGAATGCGTGGGGTTGGAGGTGCCTAAGGAGTCACAGAAGTCAGGAAATCAGTGGAGTAAGATGTAGAAAAGGGATGATGGGCAGTAGTGTTATGAGAACCCAGGGCCCCACTTCCCAGCCCCTGTTGGGTTCTGAGTCGGGGCCCCAGGAATGAGAACTGGAACAGCAGAAGAGCATTTGGGGTGTTCTGACTCTTCCAGCCCCTAGTAGTGACTCACCACTATCACCCGCCGTGGCCACTGCAGACATTCCAGGCCCAGCTCTGCAGCCAGGTCCAGTGACTCAGAGGGCTGGCTGCCGCCTCCCTGCCATGGACTCTGCTTTTGAAGTGCGCTTGGTCTTCAAACTCACTGACTGACTCAGAAAGCCCACTTCCCTCTCTAATCCCTCTCACACCAGCCACAGATTTATTTTTCTGCAGAGGAGGAGACAAGAGGTGACATGATGCCTTATGAACTCTGCTGAGTCATCTGGTTTGTCCTGATTCCTGGAAGGACTTCCTCCAGCTTTCCTTCCCAATCACATCACAAACACAGCCATGGTCCCAAACTGCCCACACTTTTCCCCAACACCACTCAGGTCAAGATAGATACTTTCCAGAGGGGTCTTCAAGAAGGAATACACTACCTACACCCTTTCCTGGCCATCTGCCACAAGCACTCAGTTTGAAAGTCTCCTCTCACCTCTCAGTTCTAAACCCAGTCTCTCTTGCTGTTTTCAAAGGCTTTTGTTTGTCAGGAAAATAGCTCAAGCTTTTAGGAGTTGCTGCCTAATCTGTGGGAGGAGGACTGCAGTGAAGAGTTAGAATGGGAGGAGGTGGCCACAGGGTCCTCACTTCCAGAGAGCTTTGCTGGAGGGAACAATAGGTTGTGCATTTAGGATAAAAGGCCAAAGGGACTGCGCCTCCCAGAAAGAGCAGAATTCCTGAGCCCTTCATCTCCCTGGTGGGAACACATCCCAGGCAAATGAAGAGAGGGATGAGGGCTAACACGGTGGCTCACGCCTGTAATCCTAGCACTCTGGGAGGCTGAGGTGGGCGGATTGCTCGAGGTCAGAAGTTCGAAACCAGCCTGAGCAAGAGTGAGACCCCCATCTCTACCATAAATAGAAAGAAATTAATTGGTCAACTAATATATATAGAAAAATTAGCCAGGCATGGTGGCACATGCCTGTAGTCCCAGCTCCTCGGGAGGCTGAGGCAGCAGGATTGCTTGAGCCCAGGAGTTTGAGGTTGCTGTGAACTAGGCTGACGCCACGGCACTCACTCTAGCCATAGCAACAAAGTGAGACTCTGTCTCAAGAAAAAAGAGAGAGAGAGAGAGAGAGGGAGAGGGATGAGAAGGGAAGGTTTTGCCTTCCTTCCCCTTGCATGCAGACATGAAGGCTAGAACAGTTTCCAGAGCCCCCAGTGGAACCTCCCTGCTCCCCCAACTTCTGCAATGGGCGAGTGGGTGAGTGAGGCTTCTGCAATTTCAGAAAACATATCCCTCCTTAATTAGATTAGAGAGCAGCTTAGTGGGGCAGAGAGAGAGGATTAGGAGGTCAGGAGACTGTGGTTCAAGCCCCAGCTCCACCTGCCCCCAACTCCCAAGTTATGTTTGGCTGTGGGCAAAGCCCTTAACTACTCTGAGCCTTAGCTTGCCCATCTCTAAATTGGAGGTGAGACAATGAAACCTTCCCTGACTACCTTACAGGTAAGTATAAAGTAGTGTTAACTTGAAGGCACTCTGCTGGTGTTGGCTGGTGGTATTATCTGAAATGATCTCCCCTGCCTCACTCTATGGTGGAAATTAAATAAGATGAAATAATAAAGCTGAGATGACTCAGCCCAGCAGCTGGGACATAGAAGGCTATGAAAGTCCATATTAGGAGCAAGGGCTTTGGAGACAGACCCGACTATGCTCACTAGCAGGGTGATTTAGAGCCACTTGCTCTTGCTGCATTTCAGTTTGCCTGTCTGTAAAATAGGAAATGTAACAGTGCCCACTTCAAAGAATTGATTTGAGAAACGTATAAACTTAGAAGATACATTATGTTATATTGTATCATGATATGTTAGTTATTTTTTGCTATGTAACAAATTACTCCAAATCTTAGCAGCTTAAAACAAATATTTACTATCTCACACAGTTTTTGAGGCTCAGGAATCTGGGAGCAGCTTAGTTGAGTGGTTCTGGCTCAAGGTCCCTCATGAAGTTGCAGTCAAGCTATTGGCTGAGCTGCAGTCCTGGAAGACTTGTCTGGGGCTGTAGGGTCACCTTCCCAGCTCCCCCAACCCCCAATGACTCATCTGTGGGAGAAGGATGCTGTGAAGGGTTAGAACAGGAGGGGGTGGTCACTGTGTGGCTTCTTTTCCCAAAGCAAGGACATGCACCCAAGATGAAAGCTGCAATTAGGTTTTAAACCTAATTCTGGAACTGACATACCATCACTTCAGCTCTATGGTATTGGTCACACAGACCCATTCGGGTACAGTATGGGAAGGGGTCACAGGGGCCAGCCTGGAGGCCGGCTGCCCTGCACATAATCAGCCCTGAAACATGTTGGCCAACGTTATTATTAGAGAAGATTCTTGATTCGTTAAACATTTCATCATTGTCAATTCTGGCTATTTATATCTATTTATCTCAGTCCCTTTCTATCTTCTCTCTGCAAGAGTGGAAACTGAGATGATTGGAGATACTAAAGACAGATAAAGCAAGCAACTCTCTGACACTCCACAAAACCCAACAGAGTATAGACATCAAAATGAGTTGCATTTTGAGAGGGTAGTCGATGATAGGGCAGCAAATACTGCATGGGACATACTTATACTTCAAAAAGAATTATTTCTTTATTTGTTTGTTTTTGAGACAGAGTCTCCTTCTGTCGCCCCAGCTCAAGTGCAGTGGCATCATCATAGCTCACTGCAACCTCCATCTCCTGGGCTCAAGTGATCCTCCTGCCTCAGCCTCCTGAGTAGCTGGGACTACAGGTGAGTGCCATCATGCCCTGATACTTTTTTCTATTTTTAGTAGAGATGGGGTCTTGCTTGTGTTCAGGCTGTTCTCAAACTCCTGATCTCCCATAGTACTAGGATTACAGGAGTAAGCCATCTTGCCCAGCCAAGAATTGTTTATCTGATATTGAAATTTAACTGATCATTCTGTATTTATTTATTTATTTATTTGAGACAGTGTCTTGCTCTGTTGCCTGAGCTAGAGTGCAGTGGTGCCCTTATAGTTCACTGCAATCTCAACCTCCTAGGTTCAAGTGATATTCCTGCCTCAGCCTCCCTTAGTAGCTGGGACTACAGTATTGTGAATTTTTTGTAAATACCCAGTCTCAGTTTATAAATAAGAGGAAGAGGAAAAAAAAAAAGACCCAGCCTCACTATGTTGCCCAGGCTGATCTTGAACTCCTGGCCTCAAGCCATCCTCCCACTTTAGCCTCCCAAAGTGCTGAGATTACAGCCATGAGCCACCAGGCTTGACCTCATCGTGCTTTTATTTATTTATTTATTTATTACCACTTAATGTTTCCATGTGTATTTCCTAAGAATGAGGATATTCATTTATGTACCCACAGTAAGTACAGATATCAAATTCAAGAAATATAACACTGAAATGAAGCATGTAATCCATATTCCAAGTTTTTCAATTGTCCCTGTGACATCCTTTCAGGCATTTCCCACTCCATTATTAGATCCAATCCAGGATGATGTGCAGCATCTGACTGTCATGTCTCCTTGATTCTCCGTGAATCAGTTTCTCAGCCTTTCTATATCTTTCAGAATACTGACATTTTCAAGGGTGCAGACCAGTTATTTTATAGAATGTTTTTCCATTTGGGTTTGTCTGATGTTTCCTCCAGATTAGATTCAGGTTATGCATCCTGACAAGAACATTAGAAAACTGAAAGTGTGTCTTTTTTAGAGTACCACACATGGAGGAACACAATGTCCATTACAGGAGTAAGGCACCTTGCCCAGCCAAGAATTGTTTATCTGAAATTAAAATTTAACTGATCATTCTGATTAATGATAATCTTGATCACTCAGTCAAGGTTTTGTTTGATTTCCCCATTGTATAGTTACTATTCTTCTCCTTACAACAAATAAACAATCAACAGGAAAACGCTGTAAGACTGCGCAAATATCCTATCCCTCATCAGACTTCCCCATTGGATTTAACATCCATTTGATGATTTCTCTTTGAACCTATTTTTACTATAATGCTGAAAAATGGTCATTTTCTAACTCACCCTTTCCTTTACAGTGTTGGGATTTTAAGACAACATTATTGGCTGGGCGCGGTGGCTCACACCTGTAATCCTAGCACTCTGAGGGGCAAAGGCGGCCGGATCGCTTGAGGTCAGGAGTTCAAAACCAGTCTGAGCGAGACCCAGTCTCTACTAAAAATAGAAAGAAATTAATTGACCAACTAAAAATATATAAACAAAAAATTAGCTGGCCATGGTGGTGCATGCCTGTAATTCCAGCTATTCGGGAGCCAGAACTAGGATCGCTTGAACCTAGGAGATTGAGGTTGCTGTGAGGTAGGCTGATGCCTGGCACTCTAGCCCAGGCAACAGAGCAAGACTCTGTCTCAAAAAAAAAAAAAAAAAAAAAAAAAAAGTATATGATTGAGTTAATTTTGTACATAGGGTGAGGTGTAGATGGCAGGGATTTTTGTTTGTTTTCTTTTTGCATATGGATATCCAATTGTTTTAACACCATTTGTTGAAAAGATTGTCCTTTTTTCATTGAGTTGTCTTTATAGCTTTGTGTAAAATAAGTCGTGATATGAGTGGGTTGTGTTGGAATTTTTAAATGCTCCAGAGGTTGTAAAGCACTGACATAGAGGCAAGAGCAGGGACTTGGGCCAGGCACACCTGTGTTAGAATCCTGATCTTGCCACCTATCTGAGGCATAATTGACCTACAAAGTAGAAACAACGATACTGTCCACCTCAGGGTGTTTGCCACATTTTACAAAGTTCTCCCTCTATTTCTTTTTCCTTTTGCTGCTCTCCTCCCAGGTAGAGAGCTGGAAATGCAAAAGCTTGTCCTGAGTAATGTTTCTCTACCCCTGGGTTCTAAGAAGGGAGGAAGGAAGGAAGGTATAATGGGTGCGGTGGTATCTATAGGACATTTAACATAAATCAGACATTTGCTCCAGGCAAGGCTCTGTGGGCAAATGCCAATGCCAAGTCTCTTTGCTTTTGGTGGAATTAGTATAAACTCTTACCACTTGTGTAGAGCAGAAGCTCTTCTGAGCACTCAATATGAGAATAATTTGTTATTACTTTATCAATGGAGTTTTTTTTTTAAGGCTGGTCAAGTGAAGCAGTGGGAGTGGAAAAGGAGCAAAGGACTCTGTAACTGGTTGTGATCAGTTAGTTGTAAACACCACTGCACTCGGACTAACCAATGGAATTTTTTGATGGGCAGCATTTTCCAAAACATTAGGCTCCCCGAGAAATAATGAAGGAGGTCCAAGGTGGTGGAAGTAATGGAAACCACTCACTTAAAGAAAGGAAGCAACATGGATCCTGCCCTGTGGTTTCCAGTGTATTGTAAGAGATGATCCCACAGCAAGAAACTCCCAGACTGAGGCAGAAGTAGGCTTCACCCTAAGAGGTTTCCAGTGAATGCAAATGAAATCACTCAAGCTTGGGAGTTGCAAGGAGTAGTGTGTCTGCAGGGTCTAAGACAGACTGGCCAGGTGTGAATCTCAGTGCTAGCTCCCTGTTGCTTACTCTGCTGGTCCTAAGTTTCAGCACATACCATCTCAGTTTATTATGAATACATGTATAATTAATCAGACATTTAGCTAAAGTCAAGTCACATCCATGATTGATCAGGGCGAGTTGCAGTTAACCCCCAATCCTGGTTGCTAATGGAAGGAGAATTTCTGGCAGCATCAAATCTTGGGACAGCAGATGATCCAGAACTATTCCCCATTTGGCTTATATAGGTATTCTGGGATGATTCCCTTGAATATTCATTTGACTTTTTAATAGTTTGTTATAAAAATATAATAGACTCAGTCTGGAAATCTTGAAAAATATGAGTCAAGAGGGAGTGAAACCAACAGGGGAGAGAAAGAAAAAGAGTCCACTCGGGTTCTCAAAGCCAAAGAGAATCACTATTAACAGTTTCTTTCCAAACTTTTTGTTATTCAATTAGTTTTCATTATAAAATATTTATACTTAACAAAGATAATATCAAACTTACAAGCACACTATTAAGGATAATATGACAAACACTGCGCAGCCACCAATCAGATTAAGAATGAGAACAACCTCAACATCTTTGAAGTGCCCTGTGACCGGCTACAGCCAGCTGTGCTACTTTTTCAGAATTAACCACATTCTGGAATTTTGTATTTATCATTATTTTCTTTAAAGTTTTGCCTCTTCCTGATGTATCCCTAAACAACATATTGTTCAGTTTTGCATGTTTTTGAATTTATCTAAACAGAACCATAATGAATATACTCTTCGGTTCTAGGTTTTTAAATTAACTAATTAATCATTTTTAGAGATGGGTGTCTCGCTACTTTGTCCAGGGTGAACTTGAACTCCTGGGCTCAAGCAATCCTCCCACCTCAGCCTTCCAGGTAGCTGGGACTACAGACACCTACTGACATGCCTGGTTTCCTGGATTTTTTTGATCAACATTAGGAGATTCACTCATGTTGGTACACATTGCTGAAGTTCATTCATTGACATTGCTCGTTAGTGCTTCATTGCATGACTATAAGCTTTGCTTATCTGTTCTGTTGATCAACATGTGTATGGTTTCTAGTTTGGTTATTATAAGCAATGCTGCTATGAATATTCTTGTATGTATCTCTGCATAACAATGTGCAAGAGTTTCTGTAATTTCTTTTATGCACATGTAGTTTTTTTTTTAAAAAAAGGTTCCAATCATGTACTATATGAACACAAACACTCAATTTTGTGTTGTGCTTTTTGGGTAATCTTTTCCTCAAAATTTTTCTAAACTGTTTTGAACATAATATTTCATCAAGTGACTATGTTACCAGTTACTTGAACATTCTCCTATTTTTCAATGTTGTTAACAGTTTTTTCTTGACAGTTATAAATAATATATCTTTGTTAGTTAGAGATTTTTCTTTTCAGATTTCAAAGAAGCTGATTTTTTTGCTTTTTAAAAGATGATGATAAAATATACATAACAAAATTTACAATTTTAACTATTTTAAGCCTAAAATTCAGTGGTATTAAGTACATTCACATTGTTGTGCAACCATCACACTATCCATCTCATGAACTTTTTTTTTTTTTTTTAGACAGAGTCTCGCTTTGTTGCCCAGGCTAGAGTGAGTGCCGTGGCGTCAGCCTAGCTCACAGCAACCTCAAACTCCTGGGCTCAAGCAATCCTGCTGCCTCAGCCTCTCGAGTAGCTGGGACTACAGGCATGCGCCACCATGCCCGGCTAATTTTTTCTATATATATTAGTTGGCCAATTAATTTCTTTCTATTTATAGTAGAGACAGGGTCTCGCTCTTGCTCAGGCTGGTTTCAAACTCCTGACCTCGAGCAATCTGCCCGCCTTGGCCTCCCAGAGTGCTAGGATTCCAGGCGTGAGCCACCGCGCCCGGCCCATCTCATGAACTTCTTCACCATTCCAAATTAAAACTTTGTACTAAGAATCATATTTGTTTATTTGTGTCTGGCTTATTTTACTTAGCATAATGCTTTCAGGTTTCACCCATGTTGTAGCAGGTATCAGAATTTCATTCCTTTTTTTAGCTCTGAATAAATTTTTTTTATATACTGGATTTTTGGTAGAAAAGTTACTCAGTAGTGTAATTTTTAAGAAAAGCAGTATGAATTTTTGGCAGTTCTTGTTGCCTTAAAATTGTTCTCCCATGCAGCCACATGAAATGTTTTATTTCACTGTAATCTTGCTAGCAATGTGTATTATAAATTTAAAAAACCCCAATCCTACTATTTTCATGATCTGCTTAATTTCAGTTTTAATTCAGCCTGTTATACAAATTGGTTTGCCTTCTCCTGAGTGTTCGTAGCTGTATTGACAGCTAGGACATGTAGTAAACACTTGCTATGGGGAGGGCTATACCAAACAGCTTGGGGGTCACTAAGAAGGAAGCCTGTTTCAGAGTGAAATTTTTGCTTTGGATGATGTACAAAGCAATAGATCTTTACGTGGTTAGTGGGATGCCAGCTACATTCCCAGAAGGAACCCCTAAGAGAGCTCTCGGCAGGAGGCATATATGCTTTACCCCCTTGAGATTGTCATCCTGGCTGTGTGGCATCAGGGGAGATCAGAATGGCAAAGGGATGTAGCACTAACTCTGATGGTTGCCACGACTTCCTGAAGCCCTGAGTTGAGAGGAATTCTGAGCCATTAGGACCAAACACAGGGGAAAAGGGTGTTGATTAGTTGACATTAGGCATAGTATATGGTCATGGGCACAGAACTAGGGAGTAATAAACCCAGAGATGCCCCTTGGCTGCACTTCTTGATGTAGAGCAATTAGCCTTTTAAATGACTGCATTTTCCTATATTTATTTATTTTTTCTTTTGCCTTTTTTAAATTAAAGATATAGGGTCTTGCAATGTTGCCCAGCTGAAGCACACACAGTAACTATTCACACGGCACACTGCAGCCTCAAACTCCTAGTCTCAAAGGATCCTCCTCAGCCTTCCCAGTCACTGGGACTACAGACACATGCCACTATGCTGGACTAAATTTACTTATATTTCATCCGATGATTGTGTTGTATTTATTTTTCAAAAAAGGCACTTTCAGGCTGAACACAGCATCTTATCTGATCACACTGATCATGCCTTATTCAATATATTTTTATTGGACGTCTGTCAGCACTGTGTTAGACACTCTGGGCAATACATAGTCTTTGCCCTCTAGGATTTGATACATAAAATGCTAACAACAAAATTAGTTAGAAGCAATGTAAGACACAGAAAAGTAATATAAAGAAGTAGAACTGCCTAGGAATGTTCAGCCAATAAAAAACGAGAGTACAAGGGTGGAGGAGCTCTGGGATCTGAATCACCCTGGGATTCTCCTAAAAAATGTAGCAAATTTCCCCTTTTGGTGTATAAAATAATTACAGCATCTCTGCATTCTTCCCCTTCACTAGAAATAACAGTTTGCATGAGAACAAGTTAGTGATAATGGGAGAATGAGAAGAAAAAAGAAAGTTTGGATAGATATATTGATTAAAAAAGAGGGAAGAAATGAGTTGAGGGGCAGAAGGATAGGAGAATAAATAAGAGGGGAAGAGAGGCAACAAAGAAAAAGAAAAATTGAAAAGAGGGTAAAGGTAAAGGGGGAGGAGGAAAGGAATTGACAGTGTCGGGAGCGGGAAGAAAAATGGAGGAACAAAAGGGGAGGGGGAGGAAGAGAGAGGGGAGGGGCAGGGGGAGGGGCAGGAGGAAGAGGAAGGTAGGAAAAAGGATGGATCAGGAGCCTCTTTTCTCAAAATTTAGAAATAATTCTGATATTTGTTTCTACACACTTTATAAACACATTTTAGAAATGAAAAGAAAATCATAAAAATGTGCTCCATAATTTATCATGTAAATGTTCACCAAATATTTTCAGGTTATGTTTAAGAGTGGAAATTAAGTTGTCCTAATTATATATATATTTTTAACAAGTGAAAGTGTTTATAGGAGAGGTGGGTGAGCCCAAACTCTTTCTAGATTGTTAACTCATGAAAATCAGAAATCATTTTTAGAATTATATCTCAGTTTAGTTAAATAACCAGTTTTTTAAAAAATAACATACTAATAGGCTGAGTCCCTTTTCTTTGTAAAACTGTTTTATATATGAAGACATATTGAAGTTTCTTCAATGAATTTTTTGGTGATGAAATACTAGTAAATGATACATGTCTTAGTTTTTTAAACTTATAAAAATAAAAACTATAGCAGCATTATCCCTTCAGAACTCTGAAATATTTGAGGCAGCTCTTGGAAAAAAAAAATCCTAACTAGAAACAGGAGTAAAATCAATTAATTTTATCATTAGGAGTAAAATTTTTTAAAAGCAAAAATATAATTTACTTTTTGCTAGACAATTTCTTTTAGTCTTAAAACACGTAGATGATCAAAATAAATCAAAATCAAAAATCAAAAAAACTAAAATCAAAATAACTTCATGGAGTTGGACATTGTTACTGATTCATTATGAATTTAAATACTTTAAATACTTAGAAGATATGTAGATTTTAGGAACAAAATTATCTCATTATGATTTCCACCTTAAATGATATTTAGGTATGGATTCCTTCTCTTTTGTTGCTTTTTATAATTTGTTTTATTTTGAAAAATAACATGCATTTCCTTTTTTTTTCTTGAATTATACAATTTTCCTCCAAAGGAATCACTGATATAGTTTGCATTTTGTGCTGTTGGGACTAAACAAAATTGTTCATTATCTTTTAACTAAATGATTTTGGAGTAAAAAAAAAAAAATTGCAAAAGGCAGAAAGAGTGTAGTGTGAAGAATGTTAATGACCATTTCTTCTACATATGTCAATAGGGGCTGGGTGGAATAGTTTAATTTACTAGCAAAATTAATTTGGAAACCACTTTTAAAGTTAATAAATGATTCTCTTTCTTATCTAAGACTTTCTACATTGCAAACCTGAGCCAAAACAAAAAATTGAGAGGTTTTGTCAAACACTGTGAGACCCACAGAAAAACAAATTATTGTTCTTTTTTCCTCTTGAGTCCTCTCTCTCGAATAAATAGTTCTTTTTAAGATTTTAAACATTGAACACTTTTTGAATGAATGATAATTTGAAGGAGGAAATTTTCCTTTTCTGCTTAAAGTTTTCTTACATTTTATGAGATATCCTAAATATGTAATTATCCTTATTTATTTGACAGGAGAAAAATCTGCATGTGCTTTTAAACTGTAACTAATTTACACATTCTCAAAGTTTATAGGTATTTAAAAGAACCACACTAAGTCTTCAAGTTGTAGGAAGAAACAAAATATCCCAAAGCAGTAACAATAAAAAAAAGCAAGCAAGCAACAACAAAATAAATAAAAACCAAACAAACAAAAACAAACTCCTCCAAAAGCTTCAAAAACCTTGAAGTCAAAGTAGCCATATAACAGGAAATGTGAAATTTTCTTTTTTTATATTTTGTAGCAACCACAATTTTATTCTAAAATTGATTATGGTTCATTAGAAAATAAAAGATAAAAAATTATATTTTAATGTATTTCTCTTCTGATTTCCATGTTTTTCTTTCTTTTGTAAAACATGCTAAACTTTTAAAAAGAAAAGTCACTGATAAATGTTAGATTTAAAATGCAATATATGTTTTGGGGATTTATCCAAAGGAGCTAATCCAAAAAATTAAAAAATTTGATGTAATATATCTAAAAATAATTATTAATTATTTATATACATTAACTGGGCTGAATTAAAATATTTATGAAAACATTTAGGCAGCATAGGAAAATGCTTATGGTACAAAAGTAAGTAAAAAATTAAGATATAAAAATAAGATGACAAAATTTAAAACTATTTTAAATGGACAAATGCTGGAAAGACCATTTAAAAGTAAAATTAATTTTGTATGCCAATAGTGGAATTGTTGATTTTTTAATCTACTTCCCATATTTTAAAAAGTTGTTTTATCCTCTTAAAATTTTTTTCTCTGTATGTATTTGTATGTTAACACTAAAGGAAAATGGATCAGAATCCTATCTTTAAAACAGAATCAAGTTTCAGTGTTTCTGAATTCAGAGGGGAAGTGAATTCTATAACTAGACCAAACAGTTCTCTAGGAAAAATAAAGGAGGAGGAAGCAGAATAGAACAAGAAGAGAAAGAATAATAATAATTATTATATAGGATACACAGTATATATATTATATAGGATATCTATTATACGGGATAATAATAATTATTTAGAAAAATAACAATTTATCCTGCAGCTGTATTTTTAACTATTACATAAACTAAATGTAACTCTGCATTGAAGATTCATCTTTCCCAAAGAAGCAGTGTAGAAAATGTTGTAAATACAATGTTTATTAGTTTTCTTTGATATTACAAAGAAAGAAGAGGAAGATGAAAAATTATGGTAGCCCTAGTCTGCCCATTTCTATCCTTAACCTAGGAATGTGAGTCTTGACAAATAACCCTTCTTTCAGGGTAAATTGAGTGCTGAGCTCACTCAGAGGGGAGACTTGAGGCATCAATCAACATCATTTAGTTCCCCCAACCCCAGCCTAAAATAGCCTGATCATTGAGGCAAAACTGATTTGGGGGCTAAAAAGATCTGTATCTCACCCCAGTTGCCTCCTCTCTCTCCTATTCTTGCAGCCTTTGCAGCTTCTGACTATACACACATAAGCCCTTTTTTGGGGGTGGAGAGGATTAGAATTCAGTGAAACAGCTGATTTTAAAAGAACTAAAAAAAAAAAAAAAAGAACTAATCAGTTTCAATTTAGCAATAACTGATTAATTTTTAGTTAAATAATTTAAAAGACTTTTTAGATAGACTGTTCAAGTAAATTTATATTTTCTACGGTCGTGTTAAAATACATTTTAAAAACTGGCTGATTTCAGCTAACATTTAGACGTCTATTATATTTTTACATGGAAAAAAATCAACTTAAAAGTGAACTGAACTCAATTATTTTAAAAAATTTTGTTTCCCTTTGAATCTAGGATAGTAAAAGGTGGGCAACATTTTACAGGAATTCAGAGGTCTGGATAGAGATTTTTGTGGGGTGTAACTTGCTTTTGTTTTAGGAATAAAGAGATAGAGCAGTGGATATTTCCCCTAGGGAGAAAATCTGAGAAGAGCTTTTATTAGTACCTAAAGATCCAAATTGAGTGAAGGAAACAGCACTTAAAGTTTCTGGGAACTGGGATGCTCTGCCTAGTTACCCTCATCCTTGTCCCCCAATATAACAGAAAAGATTTAAGAGGCTTGGGACTCCTGTTTAGGAAAAGGCCAAGAAATACAACAGGCTTTTTGAGACCATCTTTTGGCCCTTTCAAAAGTCCACACACATCACCAAGAAAAGTTCCCGGGCAACAGACCCACACATTCTGGCCAAGATAATTTGGTTTTTTTCCTGGGCTCTAATTTTCCTGAATTCTCTTTTATCTGCAGATTGTATTAAGCTTCTTTTTCATTTTTAAAACGTCCATTGAGCGCCTACTATGTGGCAAGCACCGTTTCCAGCTCATTGGTTTGTTTTGTTTTAAAATTATGTTTGTGATCAAGAGCTGACCAAGTATTAAGAGTCAGATGGGGGAAGGTCGGAGACGTGGGTGAGACACAGATGTCTCCCACCTTCTTGGACAGAAAACATTCCTTTTCTATTCAGCGACTGATAGCTTATAGTACTTTAATTCCTGTTGTTCCATAGGAAGAAAAATATCAAGAAAACAAAAATCCGACAAACACGTGGCAGGCTAGAACAAAACGCTGATTTGGGGAGGTGGGTTGAAAGGTGGTGGAGGAGATAGAGAGACCGAGTTGGAAGCCCTCCCCCGCCCCCACGTCCCAGCTCCATTTCTTTCCAGCGCGCCGGGAAAATGGGGAGGGGGACAAAGGTGCTGCACGTTGTCTTTAAACTCCCGACTTTTTGAATGGCATAAAATCATCGGACAGAAGAGCGGTGAGCTGAAGTCGGAGTCAGCTCACTGACTCTGCAAACGAAAAATAACAACAATAAAAAAATTCAAAGCATTCATATTGGTGTAGTCAACACGTGTTGCAGAGTCGGCCCAGGCAGCCGGCGACTGAGACAATGGGGTCGGGGACTGGGGAAGGGGAGAGTGACCCCCTTCCTCACCTGCCCTCACAACACGCGTGCCCCAGACAGAATTTTTCTCCCTCCCGCAAAACCCCGAGCAAAACCCCAATTTCCGCCCTGTTAAGGGGGACTCTAGAATTTCTGGGGGTCGACCCCCATCTTCCCCAGTTCCCTCCGCGAGGGGGTTCCAGGGTCCCCGGGCCGCACTCTCCGCCACCCCCTGGCGCCATCCCAGCCCCCGCCGCTAGAAACTCGTTGGCCTCGCTCGCCGCGCCGCCGGGGACCCAGGGCTCGCGCGTGGAGCGCGTCCCGCTCTCCGCCGCGGATCCTGGACTCCGAAACGCGCGGCGAGCAGCCCCCTCCCCCATCGCCCAGACGGGGTGCGACCGCCCACGTGTCGCCCCTTGCCCAGTCGGGTCCTTCCCTCGGGCTCCGGGAGCCGGAGGATCCGGAACGAGTTGGTCAAAGCCGAGGGAAGGGACCAGGGCGGATCCGCTTCCCCCTCCCCGGGAACGGGCGAGGGAGGGGCCGCAGCCCCCTCCCCTAAGCTCCCGCCCCTCGTTTCCCCGTCCGCGGAGCGGAAATTACCCCCTCCCCCCGCGGGTCTGACCTGGGGACGTGGGCGGGGCTTCGCGCTCTGCCCCCCCACCCCCGCCCCTCTCCCGCCTTCCCGCCGGGATCCGAATCCTGCACCCTAAACAAAGTTCGGAGACCCGAACCCAGCCCTAGGAGAGCCGCAGTCGGTGTCCCGGGTGGAGCAGGCGCAGAGGACTCCACCTGTCTGCCCCCGAGTCTGGAAGGGAAAGGGGGACCATTGGGATCTCCACCCGGTCACTCCCTCCCTGAGACCTCCCCCTTCGGTTAGCTCGGATTAGTCCTAGCTACCACCCTTCTTCCTCCCCTCCCACCCTCCCTCTCTCTTGGGGTCATCTCGGGCCAGAACCGCGCGTTCCCCTAGGACCCCGAAACGTTATCATTTAGCAGCCGGACCCGGGTGCGAGCCACCCTTTCTCCAGTGGGGATCCTGGAACACGGTTTCCTGCGACTCGCTTGTTCCCAATAGCGGTCGCCCCGTGTTCCCAGCTTCCCGGTCGCGCGGTCATAGTGGTCCCGGGTCCTGGATCCCCTGAGGTGGGGGAGTCTCGTGGGGTTGCGGCAGGGTAGGCGGAGACCCCCCCCATTAAAAAATCTAGGGAAAAGGCGCCTTTCTTTTTAAATCACCGGCTCGTGCGACCCCCTCCTGAAGACCCCAGAGTCCTCGGCTTCTCTTTGTCTATCTTGGCCGTCCCCCGCCTGTCAGTCGCTAGCTGTTAACCGAGGTGGGGTGGGCAACCCCGCCCCCCCAAACGAATAAAAATACCGCACATTTTACTCTTAAGGACAAGGGAGATTCTGGGCTCCACCACCCTCCCCCAGTTCTGGCCGGGGTAGGAGGATGGGTGGGGGCGGGGCGCTTCCCTAGGGGCCAGGTTCTTGCAAAGGGGAGGGGGCGACTAGAGCTTCAGGGTCGCTACCCCCACCGGCCCAGTTTATTCTTGGGGTGAGTAGAGTCCCCCACCCCCAGGCATGAGATTGTTGGATTTGGCCTGAGGGCTGAGGGGCCCTGTGGCGTCGGGGGGTCTTCCCAAGGAGGGTGGGTGGGGGCTGTCACCACGTGGCTTTGCCTTTTTTTTTTTTTTTTTTTTCCGCTCCATTTTTTTTCAAGTCGATTTTATTTAGAGGCGGCTCCAGGGCGGCCGCGGAGAAACGTGACACACCAGCCCGCTCCGAGGGGTTTCGGACGGAAGGGAAGGAGCAGCGTCGCGTCGTCCGCCTCCCAGCGCTCCGCGGGCACTTCTCCCCGGCTCTCCCCGAACTCCCCCGCGACCTCTGCGCGCCCTCAGGCCGCCTTCCCGGCTCTGGGCTCCGGACAACTTCAGGGGTGGGGTGCAAAGAAAGTTTGCGGCTCCCGCCGCCGGCCTCCCCGCCTCCAGGCCTAGGAGGCTCGCCGCCTGCGCACGCTCGTTCGGCCTTGCCCGGGACCGCGTCCTGCCCCGAGACCGCCACCATGAACAAGCTTTATATCGGCAACCTCAACGAGAGCGTGACCCCCGCGGACTTGGAGAAAGTATTTGCGGAGCACAAGATATCCTACAGCGGCCAGTTCTTGGTCAAATCCGGCTACGCCTTCGTGGACTGCCCCGACGAGCACTGGGCGATGAAGGCCATCGAAACTTTCTCCGGTAAGAGCACGGCCACCTCCCCGAAAAACCACAACGAAATCCCTGAACAACGGAGACTTGCGCCTCCTCTTCCCTTGCCCGCCAACTCCTCTGTCCCTCGGGCCTGCACCGAGCCTCGACCTACCTTCTTCGACGCCCCCTCCCCCGCACAGCAGACCCCCCACCCCCGCGCGCGGAAACACTCGGGATTTCTCACCCCTCCTCCCAGCCCGGAGGAGAAGCTCCGGGTTCCCTCTACCCCCTCCCCACGGACGGGGCGGGAGCCCCCATTGGCAGCAGGGGGGGGTGGCAGCGACGACCCCCGGCTGGGCGTTATTTCCACATCCAGGCCCTCCTTATCCGCTGCCAGACGGCCCCCCAGCTTGAACACCCCTCCTCAATCTTAGGCCTTTCCAGGCGTGGAAGGGGTCCGCGCACTGCGTCTTGTCTCTCCGCGTGTCCGTGGGGAGAGCAGCCCTCCGCAGGGCTGGCGAGGAAGGGGGTCCCGCCTCCCGCCCAGGGCCTGGGGCTTGAGCCATTTTGATTTGAAAGTGGGGCGTGAGCGGGGTGGCGCGGCGGCGGCGGCGCCGGGTCGCCATGCTGCTTCCCGAGACGCCCAGGCTGGGCCGCGAGGGACCCTCCCCGCCGGCCGCGCTCGGCGCCCCTCTCCTCCCCGGCCAGCCCCGACAGGTGACCGCCCCGCGGCCTGAAGCCCTCCTTCTTGGTCCAACAGAAAAATAAAGTTTCGTTCCACACACCGCCCCCCCCCACTTTCTGAGAAACGGGGAGCCGTTTCTCCTGGCAGCTAATCTCCACATCTGGGAGCCGGACCGGCAGCGCGCCCACACAAATGATCTCGCACTTTCCCCAAATTGGGCTTCTAGGGCGATCCACTCGACAAGCCTAATTGATTAAACAAAACAAAAATTAAGAAAACAACGAATTTATAGACTCCACTATTCCTAGAGCAACCTTTTCCCGTCCGGCTGCGGAAGCCACTGCCTGGATCCCCAGGAAGGGCTCCCATCTCAGTAACTCTTGAATTACCCTAGCGTCCCCTCCTCTGCCCACCCCGACCCCTGTTCAAGCTCTCATAGCAATTTTTTTTTTTTTAAATCTTTAGGGAAAGTAGAGTTACAAGGAAAACGCCTAGAGATTGAACATTCGGTTCCTAAAAAACAAAGGTAGGAAAGTGCTCTTCTCTGGGGGGCTGAGAGGTTGTGTTCAGGGGTCCTTAGCGTCTCCAGTGGAAGAAACCCATTAGTGGCCTTCCCACCCCCAACTCCGGATGTTGGGGGCAGGGAGGGAAGATTGGCCAAGATCTTGTAATGGGTGGTTTACAGCTTGTAAAAGGGGAGAAAAAAAAGTTCGGTCTGGGCTAAAAGATGTTACTTGTAGAATTAAAGGGGGGAAAATCAATAGGGGTGAAACCTTGTGGATTTTGTTCAAGGTGTGGGGCCGTTTTTTGTGGGGAAGCTTAAAATCTTTGAAGAGTTCAGACTCAAGGCGATTTCTGCAACTTCCTAGCAGGCCTCGTTTTTTCTGTTTTTCCCACCCTTTCTACACCATAATTCTTAAATGGATTTGGGGAGAGTCCCCTTTTACTCTGTAGAGGAAGTGGAATGAGTTTCATGTCCCCCCCCCAAATACCCTTATGCTTTACTTATATTTCTGCAACAGGCAAAGACTTTTTCTTTTTCCACAGACCCCTACCCCCAGTCCCTCACATCACCATCCTCCCCCACCTCCGACCCCCACCCCTACTGGATTTTCCAAAGAATATGCCTTAGCTGTACTATCCTTTTTGAGCCCCCTACCCCCACTCCTTCAGCCCATTGTTACAAGGGGACCATCTGGGGTGAGATCTTTGTGTTCAGGCTGTGAGCTGGGGCTCTTTGGAGGGTCTAGAACTCGGTGGATGAATGGAGAGAGAGAGTGTGTGTGTGTGTGTGTGTCTGTGTGTCTGTTCATTCTGAAACCCTCTATGCTCTTTCAGGAAAATGGGGTACTTCCATCATGCTTCCTGAAAATTGGTAGTGGATTTGAAATCATTGATTTCTTGATTGAACTCTGAAATCTTTCCTTGAACTCGAGCTGGGAAGTATAAGGGCAGAGTCTTTCTACTTTCTCAAATCAGACTTTAAACATGTTGACAGTGCAGAGTTTGTGCTCATGTTGCTAGTTGGAAAGCAAGCTCCAGTAAATCTTTGACCCTCAACCCCTGTTCAACTGGAATCGTCTCTGGCCTTTTCTGGGAGGGAAGGTGAAAGGTGGGTGACTTTTTTAGGGGGCGCACTTAAGAGGATCTGGGAAGTTTAACGGGAGATAAAAATCTGTTCAGTGGCTTAGTTTGAGATATTTAAGTAACTTGGAACTATTGTATCGATAGATGATCAGTATGGCTTGTTAGTACATTTTTAGAGTTTGTGATTTAACCTTAAATGCTTGAAATACTTTGTTACAGGAAAAGCAATTATGGTTAGGAGTAAGCAGGCAATAAAATTTGAGGGAAAAAGTCTTATTTATTATTTTGAAACATTTCCTGGAGATGATAATAAGAGAAAATAATACACTGACACTAATAGATTTATTGAGAAGATTATAGATATTTGAATTGAAAGCTGAAGGTTGATGAAAAGTATCCAGAATAACTGGCATTCTGAAATATGTGGACATTTTTTCTTTTGCTCTTGAGGATGGCTTAAATTTTAAAGGGAATGAACTGAAAAGCAAGAAAAATAGCAAAATGTGATGAAATGGAACTCAAAACATTTATATTTTAATTTTCATGGTCTCCTGTATTTATGGATCTTTTTTCCCCAAGCCATCTGCTTGCTTTGAAGCCATTTCTAGGCTCATTCTTGTTCCCTCCAAAATGCATTACTGAGGGCTCTTTTTTGAGTTGGAATGGGGAGAGGGTTTGTGAGATGACTGGGTAAAAAAACTCCCTCTCCACACCCATACTAAATTAGATCTTCTGTGTGTTCTCTTCCTTCCTTAAATAATTTTTGAGTCCAAACTTTAAGTCAATTTTGTTTTCTTTTCTTTTCATTTTGGGTGGTGATGAGAAGGCACTTCATTTTTCTAGAATGAATCAGTTTTTGAAGTCTCGGGATTTAAAGAAGAGTTTGTTTGCATTAAGTCAGTTTGCTCTATCATTTTGTGTTCTTTGAGGAAGCATGTTGTGGTATGTGTCTTTAGTCTGTGTCTGAAAAGTATTTTTTTCAGTTAGGTTTGTTATTGGCTTTTTTAATCTCATGGATGTATAAAACAGGAACTAGTTATGACTAACATACTCAAAGCAAAATGAACAACTGTATGTATATATTTTGTGTGTGCATATATATAACATATATATGTACTTTGGTGTTTTCACTGCTTAAAATAGAAGAGAATTCTTCTTGATGCACACAACTCCAAATGAATTATGATTTAAATTTCTAAGAGATTCATAAAAACCCAATAACCTAATTTTTTTGGTTTGTTTTTTTAAAGGGGGAAATCAAACAAAAGATATGTTTCAGCAGTTACCTCTAAGCACTCTGATTTTGAAGTGTTAATATATTTTGTTCTCATTTTCAATCTTTTTTCCTCCCCTACCTCCACCAAATGTATTTGATAAATATGATGTGTACCTTTTTAAGAACTCAAGAGACTGAACACTATACATTTAAACTGAAAATACAATTAGTTTCAATTTTTAAAATGCATGACATAAAATTTCTCTGAGATCACCTTCCAAACTCTCTCTTAGTCAGTATTGGAATTTGATTAACACTTTGGGCTTTTTGTTGAGAATTTTATATATTCACTGCCAAATATTGGGACAAACGAGAAAAACCAGAAGAATTTTTAAGACAGTTGTGGAAAGGGTTTATATATGTTTTATTCTGAGAGACTTAAAGTGTATTTAAGGTAAGGGGATACCATCTTAGTGTGACTTGTTTACTCAGGGAAATTATTGCTTTTTAAGGGAATTAAATTTTTGTTACACTTGTCACTGTGATGTGTCTTTTTCTAGAGGAATGTAACCTAAAGATACCATATTTGATAATTGGTGTCGTCAAAAATAAAAGGTGTTACTGTTAAAAATATAAAAGAGATGCACTGCATTAATTTCTCTAGGCAAAATGTATTTAAGTTTGGTGATTTCTTTAGGCAGGTTAATGGTGACTCTTTCCTTTAAGTTGACTTAAAATGAGGTGGGCTAACATGTTCCTTTAAATTTCCAGCTATTAAACAAAAGTTATTAGTCTTATAACCATTCATAGAAGTGTGAGAACACCCAAAAGTGTTCAAACTTGATTCCTATTTTATTCCTTAATTTTCTGAACTTAACACCTTAAACATTTGTGAAGGGATGTTTTGTAAATGGCAACAATTATTTTGAATTTTATTTTAAGAAATGGTTTGTGGAGGTTCTGAAGAAATAATTGGATCACTAAATGTTTTTTAAAACAAGCTAAAAATTTCAGCTTCAGAAATGGGTTTGCATTTAATGGAAAAGGAAAACCCCTTATACTTTGGGGCTGAAAATGAATGAAGGGAGTTAAAAAACAAGGGAAGGAAAATTACTAGAGTGGGAGGATTTTTCAGGCACTTTTACTTTACTTTGTAATTATGGATTAGTATCCAAATCAAAAAGAAAGTTTATAACTCATACAAGGTGAAAGATACATGTGACCAGTATTCAACAAGTAAGCTTAAAATAGAAACAATTTATGACCCTGTTAGGAAAAAGATTTTCTTATTAATATTAGATTAGTTTTGTTGTTTTTGTTGCTGTTGTTTTTTTGTTTTGTTTTACATTAAGTGAAAAAAATAATTGAATCTTTAAGTTGTCCTGTGTGGAGAAAAGGTAGAAATCAGGGTACAGTCTTCTCATTTTAAAAAGTAAACTTATAAATTAAGTTTCCGTCACTGCTAGAGAAATGCCAGTTATCATTTGGGTGGTCAGTATTTCCAGATGAGACATCCCTGAGGATAGTAATATTTGGCTGTCCCTTAGGAGAGTTGTAGGTTTCCAGAACCCCTTATTTTTTGCCCCAAGTTAGAGAAATAAAATTTTACCCTAATGGTTTCTCAGATGGAGAACTTTTTAGTAAAGAAGGGAAAGAATTGCGATTCCCATCACTAATTTAAAGTATAGTTAACCATTCCAAATGTAAAGTTTTAATGGCACAGCTTTTGGTGGAAAAAGAAAGCATACTTATAATTATGTTTCAGAGATGAAATACATGACATTAGCAATTGGAAGAATCTTGATTCAAAGGTCTTGAGCTTCTAATCTTTTAAAATTACCTTAATATGTATCATTTGAATCTATGTGTGTGGGTACTTTTAAGGCTTATTTTTTAAGAGTTTATTTATTCTGTACTTTAATGGGTAACAGCCTGTTGACAAAGATACCATTGAGATAGGCTAGTATGAGTATACAATTTTAAAATATTTTAAAAATCAGATCTGGTTTAGTTGAGTGGAAAGGGGGAGAACAGCAAGTACTATTTGTTTAAAGATTTTGTGTTGAAGAGTTACTTATTGGTTAGATCTGTTGATTTTTGTGTGTGGTGTGGTAGTAGTGGTGATAGTGTTGTTAGAATAAATGTATGAACCAAAGGCATTTGAAGAGCAGACATTTTTCCAGCTGTTAGAATTTAAATTCAGTCTTTTTCGCTCCCCATCCTCTTAAAAAGATTCTTAAAATGTGGCTAATGTCTTCCAGAAAGTGCAGCTTAGATTTTGGGATGGGACTGTTGGGAAGAGAAAAGGGGAGGAAAAAAAGCAGCAGGGGAGGCTGGAGAAATCAGACGAGTTAGTCCAGAGTTGGAAATTCCAGATGGGGAGGAGGAAGAGGAAGGGGAGAGGGAGAGTGGAAGAGGGAGAGGGAGATAATAGGGGCTGGGGTGGATTTCCCGCTTCCCTTTTAAAGGGGAGCGGCTGGAGGCTCACTGCTACCCACGGGAGAGAGGGGGTCTGAGACACCAGTTTAGAAGACCGGTGGTGGAGTCAGCCAGGGCAAGGCTATTTTTGCTTTTGGCGGCAGCATAGCCTGCCTTCCCTTCCCCTTGTCAGAAAAAAGAGAGAGAGAGAGAGGAGAGAAAGTTCACCGAGGGGCTGGAGGCTCTTCCTGGAGAGCTTGTGTTGGCCCTGCTGCCCTGACCCTACCCTGCCCCTGCCCCTGCCCCTGGGGTATATCTGCCCACCCGCTCTGCTCTGCAAGTGGGGCTACCCGCCTTTCTCCTTTTAATAAGCCTTTGATGGAAAATGTCCATAGGCCTGGGTTTCCCAGGAGGACTTCCCTTCCCAGGTCTCCATGACCCCAGGCTGTGGCGCTCCTTAGCCCTGGGAACCGCCCCCCCCCCAGGCCCAAGACCCCCAGGCTTCCTCATGTGGAGGGTTTCTCTGGGCTTTGGGATACAGACCCTTTCCAGCAGCTGGGCTGTCTCAAGACCTTTCCATTCTGAGGCACAAGGCCAGTGCGTAAATGTGAAGTGAAAAGAGGTGGAAGAGCGAGTAAAGAGAAGATAGGATGAGGGAGTAGTTGGAGAGAAAATGGAGGTGCCAAGTAGCTGTTGCTCCCTTCCAGCAGTCAGGAGGCCTTGGCCTGGGCAACAGAACCTTGGAGAGTGAAGTGCCAATTTAAATAACCTGTAATCTTTGCAAAATGGGCTGTCTGTGTCTGCCTGTCTGAAGGCTTACTGAAACAATAACAAGAGGTTCCGTAGATGGATTTTATCTTGTAAAAGATGGACAACAAGTCCTCTAGATGGCCACTGGAGAGGCTTTGAGGATCTTTCCCAGGATCTCAGCTAGTGTTTGACTCCTTGTTAGTATAAACTTTTGCACCCCACCCATTTCCACCTTTCATCTCACCCCCTAACACCTTTTTAAATGCTTGTCAAAAACAAAGAAAGGTCTCTCAAATGTGCACTTGAAGTTGTGATCATTTGGTTATTGATAAGGTTTGATTTGGCTAGAAATGATTTTATACATGGCTCCTACACCATTGCGAGGTGGCCAGCCGGAAGCTGTGTTAGTCCCCATTGGTCACTCTACCCTAGTAGAACTTGAATGGTCCTTCAGATTTTGATCAAAGGGGACTATGTACTTGTTAGTGGGTGGAATTGGGTTATTCTAGCATGAAAATTTATTGGCAAAGCCAGCTTTGTAAGACCTGTTTCCTACCTTTGCAGCACGGTAGATTTGTAATAAATACAACAGGCTGGAACAAGCTATCACCCTAAACAGACCACTGAAAGAAAATGTGCATTAACTACAGGTAAATCATAGGGAAAAGTAGGTCTGGACCCTGTAATTTTTTTTTTTTTTTGAGACAGAGTCTCACTTTGTTGCCCAGGAGGACTAGAGTGAGTGCCGTGGCGTCAGCCAGGCTAGAGTGAGTGCCGTGGCGTCAGCCTAGCTCAAAGCAACCTCAATCTCCTGGGCTCAAGCAATCCTGTTGCCTTAGCCTCCTAGGTAGCCGGGACTACAGGCATGCGCCACCATGCCTGGCTAATTTTTTCTTTTTTCTATATATATTAGTTAGCCAATTAATTTCTTTCTATTTATAGTAGAGACGGGGTCTTGCTCTTGCTCAGGCTAGTTTCGAACTCCTGACCTTGAGCAGTCTGCCCGCCTCGGCCTCCCAGAGTGCTAGGATTACAGGCGTGAGCCACCGCGCCCGGCCTGGACCCTGTAATTTTATTATTATTATTATTATTTGAGACAGTCTCACTTTGTTGCCCAGGCTAGAGTGAGTGCCTCGGCGTCAGCCTAGCTCACAGCAACCTCAAACTCCTGGGCTCAAGCAATCCTCCTGCCTCAGCCTCCCCAGTAGCTGGGACTACAGGCATGCACCACCATGCCCAGCTAATTTTTTCTATATATATTAGTTGGCCAATTAATTTCTTTCTATTTTTTTATAGTAGAGACAGGGTCTCACTCAGGCTGGTTTTGAACTCCTGACTTTGAGCAATCATTGCCTGCCTTGGCCTCCCAGAGTGCTAGGAGTACAGGTGTGAGCCACCACGCCCGGCCCTATAATTTTAATATAGAGAAAACCTGATTGCAACACACTGAAATGTAACTGTATGCAGAACAAACACTATCAGAAAAGCAGTCCTGTTGCAGAAATCCAGGCTCCCAAGCATGGCTCTCCATAAGTAAACTGCTTTTGAATGAAATACAGAGCAAAAAGCTGTATGATTAAAAGAATTGACTGGATTGTGCAGATATTTTAAAGACCTCGTAGGACAAGTTTGGTTATTAGACAAGTGGCATTCGGGTGGCCTGAAGCCATATAATGGATATGTCTGATATGAGATGGCTGGGAATTTTGCTCCTAGATTAGAGGACGGTTGTGGAGAAAAGTCAACTAATAGAAGATGCAGAAGTGGGGATCTGTCTGTATGTTCTTTCCCTTTCAGTCATGTCTGTTCAGTGAATTCTAGTCAATTCTTTCCCTATTTCCTTAGGAAAAGAGGATTAAGGAGGACTTCAGACTTTTTTTTTTCATTTTGAATCAATTTCAGTTAAAAAAATTAATCATTCATCCAGATGTTTTGGTCACTTGAAATGGCAAATGTTAAGTCTGAGTGAAACTTGATTGGATAGTTTGGTTGATTGGATATAGTTAACATCTGTAAGCGGAGAAATCACAGAATTCAGATATTTATGTGTAAGGGTTGTTTGTGTGGTCTGAGTTCTTTGGCAAGAGGAATGAGGAGAATAGGAATCATTTAAGATTCGTAAGGCTCAAGGAAGGAGGAGGCTCTGTTAGGTCAGTCTTAGGAGGGATCCTAGGTCTCCTACTCCATAGGGGTCTGGAGGACCGGTCTTCCTCCCAGGAGAATTAAATATTTAAAAACAGGAGCTCAATTTTTTGTAACTGTAAAGTGCTAATAGTAGTACACAGTAGTATGATCGTTATTATTATTTTATTGTAGACATCGACTTCTCTGCCTCCTGCCCTGGCCATTGTGTGTTCTTTGAAGCCTTGCAGTTCTCTGCCCTACGCTGTCCTGACCCATACAGCTGTGGTTAGCTCCATGAGAATCAGAACCGATTCAGTGTATAGATGCCTGAAAATGTGTCCATGAGTGGTTCTGTTTTTCCGTGTGTATGTGTCACCTTGGGGCATATATCTAAGGCACTGGATTAAGGTGTTTAAGTGTACTTGACATGAATTTGGTAGTATTTTATATGAAATGATGATGGATAGGCATGTTGAAAGGGACCTTTGTGTAGGCTGCTTTGATAACTCTACCTGTGTGCAAAATAGAAAAGCTACCTTTTGGAGGAGAGAGATGAGGCTCACCAGGGCAACCCCACAGAGCCCTTCCTAGATCATAATACTCCCCACCCCCACCCCAATACATCTCTTGCCCATCCTCTAAGCAAAAAAACGCTTGGAGAGATGAGGCAAACATGGTGGAGTATACTACTAATTGTTCATTAGGGGAAATGGGTCATTTATTCTATTGTCATTGATGCCCTGGACCTGCGCCAGATTCCAGCTGAAGTTTCACACTAATGGGCTGCTGTCGAAGGTACATGTAAGGTAGGATACTGGTGAGAAGGGAACCTCCCTAACTACAGATAAGGTAGGTGCTGTAAGAATTCAGAATGAAGGGGACTGTCTGAATCCTCTTGGGGATCTGTGGGAGGAAGGAAGGAAGGAATGAGAGTGGCACCCCCCCCCCAATCTGGTGGGAGATGGGTATGTTTGTCTTAATATTCTGCTCTTGGTAAGCTGATAAAGTAGGCATTCTAGCATTGGGGATTCTGGATACCTGGAAGGTGACTGTATACATTGTTCCCTCCTTCTTCCAACCTTGTAGTGGCCTCATATTCTCTCCCTGGTTCCCTGGTCTGGAAACAGCCCCCAAAGATGAGCTCAGAATCCACCTTTCATGCCCACTTCCTCTTTTCAGCCCTCCAGGCTCAAAGGGTGCACACCACATTTCTGGCACATGGGTGGGTGCACGCACGTGCCCACAGCCCCAGACCAGGGAATGACGATTGAACCTTTTCCTACTGGGGTGGGAAGGGGAAGGGCTTCTCATCCGGATGTGGCTTTTTGCCCTTTAACAGGCTTGTGACTTTAATCAGTTACTATAAAGGGTTTTACAATTAGTTTATGTGGAATGATGTGTGTTGCCTCTTTCTGGAGTGGCATTTGGGATTGCTTGGGGCTTGTCAACTTTCCATTAGGGACTCTGAGGAGGAGAAAAGGAGGGGAGACAGGAACTGAAATGGGGGCTGTTGGGTGGAGCAAACTTGTTGAGGATGTCTATTCAAAGTTAGAAGTATTTATTCTACTTCCTCCTCAAGGTCTCTAAGTTGCTTGAGAGGAGAAGTCCAACTGTAATAGAGACCAGTTGCTTTGGCAGGATTTGGAGATGGAGCCCTAAATTAAAGGGCAAAGATGATTCTTCACAGAGACGTGGCTGTCGTGGCTGCAGCCAGTGTATTCTGAGCTAGGACTAGATGTACTAGGATGTTGGCTGGGGAAGCAGCTGGGTTCAGAAGAATGTACTCTTGTTAAGTGTCCATTCCAGCAACTTTTTATTTAATGTAAAAGAAAGGAAAATCTAGCTAACTGAAGTTGTCTTATCTATAGCATTTTCCTCCATGTGATTATTACCACTTCATCCACAGATGCTGCTTCTCTTGCCTTTTTAGAATAAGGTAGAGTGATTTCCATCCAGAATGAGCTCTGAAGGTCTGCAAGGGGTGGAACAGAATGATCTTTACAACCTGCTCGTATCTCTGAGATAATTCTTTGTTTCACTCTCCTTCCCTTGCCCCTCTTGCTGGCCATCTTGAGTGTGTAGTTTCCTTTTAACTTCTAACTAAAAGAGGAATGCCAACTGTCTAGGCCCAAGCTCCTTTGCTCTCCTCTTAAAATTCCCACGGTCAGTAACTTTAGCCTGGGAGAGTGTGTGGGGTCCTTGTCACTTAGTCATTGGCCTTTTAAAAAATAATTTAAAAATAAATATTTCTCAGTTTTCAGATGTTTCTAAAAGAACAAATAATTACAACCAAAAGCCATGGGAGAAAATATTTCACAAGATAGTGCCAACTTCTCTGATAGCTTGCATATTGCTGCAAAGATTGGTACCTCTAAACATGCATTAGTTCATTCATGCATGCATGCATTCATCCATTTACTTTATTAATAATCTACTATCACATGACCTGTCCTTTGCTAGGTACTAGAAATACAATGGGGAACTAGTGAAAGACCTTAGTCTTATAGTGGAGATGGGAAGAAATATAATTTATCAGATGATTTTTCTCTGGAAGCATTTAGGTTTTCCCTCTTTATACTTGGCATTTTTTTTCCTTTTAAAATTTGTATTTGCTCAATACAAAGTAGGAGGGTTTTTTGTTTGTTTGTTTTGGAGACAGAGTCTCACTCTTTCACTCTGGGTAGAGTGCAGTGGCATCATGACAACGCTCACTGCAACCTCAAACTCCCGGGCTCAAGCGATCCTCTTCCTTCAGGCTCCCGAGTAGGTGGGACTACATGTGTGTGCTACCACACCCAGATAATTTTTCTATTTTTAGTAGAGAGGGGTTCTTGGTCTTGCTCAGGCTAGGCTCAAACTCCTGATCTCAAGCGATCCTCCTGCCTTGGCCTCTCAGAGTGCTAGGATTATAGGTGTGAGCTACCGTACCAAGCCAAAAGCAGGGGAAATATTTTTAAAATATTTAATTATAAAATACACAAAAGGTAAAATTTAGCGTCTTAATCATCTTTAAATGTACAGTTAAGTGACATTGAGAACATTCATATTGTTATGCAACCATCACCTCCATCTATCTTTAGAATTCTCTTCATCTTGCAAAACTGAAACTAGGTACCCATTCAATAATAACTCCCTATTTCTCCTTTCCTGGCCATTTTCAATGACTAGTAGTGCTGGGATTCAAAAAATGGCCATTTAAAATCCATTGCCAGTTTTGCCTTTTCACACGTCGTGGTTACCACTTTACCATAAAGAAAATGGGAGCCTTTGCCTGACCCGTCTCCTGCATAAAATATTGAGCCTCTCAACAACCAAGAGAGACTGAGAATATTATTATTTCCATTCTGCAGGTCAGAAAAGAGGCTCAGAGAGGTCAAGTGACTAGCCTAAGGTGACACTAGCCAGATAAATGTCACTACATCATGCAGCCCACTCCTGCTTGCCAGGAAAAAAAGGTAAATGGGTTCTTGCTCCTTAGAAATGAACATGTATAAACTATGATATAAACTATAAATATTGATTATTTATTGGGTTTTTATTTAGCATTATTGGGTCTCCTTTTTGAGGTGGGAAAGGGAGACATAGAGGTCAAGAAGGGGAGTCTCCCAAAAGAGGGAGGTACAAGACGAACTCCTTGCCCTCCTGCTGGACTTTAGATCCAGGAAAACCTTTCACTTAAGATCCAGGAAAAGCTGAGAGGACAGCTCAGAGGCCAGGAGTCCATGCGCTAACATGGGAGGCCCACAACCTCAACAACTCACAGAAGATGGAAGCTTGGCACTAAGCTGGGTTTTGGAGGGAAGGCAGAAAAAAGAAGAGTGGATTAAGAGCCTTGTGTGTGAGCTGTTTGTGGGCAATTCATTTAGGAGAGGGAGGGCAGCATCCAGCAAGGAGGAGTCACAGAAATGAGGCTCTCAGGTAGGCAGGGTGGCCGTCCCTGTTTACTTCCCTTGCTGAACATCTTTGTTCCTGAGCACTGTGCAAGGTGATGAGGGTCAAATGAGCTCCTTCTATAGGAGCATTTATTGAGTATCTGTCTACTCAGAGCTCGGCACTGTTACTTCACTGAATCCTAGTAAGAACCCAAAAGGTATTATCTTCGTTCTGCAGAAGAAACTTGTAGAAGAACTTAGCCAAGGACATACTTTCACACATTCTTAGAACACGGGAATAGGTGATCCTGTAGCACTCAGAGAGTTTTTCTTGAGCTTTTTTGGAGGAGAAAAAAAAGCTTAGCAAATAAAAACATGCCTAACACGAATTCCTCCCTGTTCTGAGCCTCCTTCCTCCCCTTGGCCTTTCATACCTGCTTTGCATTGTATTTTCCTCTCATGGTTGCCATTTTTAGGACCTCTTGAGTGGTTGAAGAAAATTGAAATAAATGAGCCTCAACCTTCTCCCCTTGTTTAGAAAGCTAAGATGGGAAATGAGAGTTCTGCTATTGGAATGAAATAACCCACAGTGAGGGAGATGGGCAAAGTGGAGGAAAGAAAGACCTGAGTGGGGTTAGGATTTAGGCATCAGCCTCAGCCTTTCCTTTCCCAGATGTGTAAGCTGTGGGATCTGGGGTTAGTTTCTCCTTTTCTGGGCCTTTGTTTCCTAACCTGAATTTTCCTTCATCTCCAGAAACCTCATGAAATAAAGCTGGGTAAGTATTTTGAGTTCTAAGAGACTCCATCCTTTGACACTTCTGGAAGGCACCAGGGCAGGAGCTTTTGGCTGACCCCCTCCCCTTTTGTTTGGGTTCAACCCAGGGGAAAATGGGAGCTTGGGGGAAGGGCAGGGATTGAGATGCTTTCTCTCCCCTCCCTTCTCCTTCCTCCCTCCTCCCTGCAGGAAGGGACAAAGAGTTGACCTTTGTTACATGCCTACAGAATCATAACTCATAGTTTATACATGTTCGTTTCTAAGGAGCAAGAACCCATTTACCTTTTTTTCCTGGCAAGCAGGAGTGGGCTGCATGATGTAGTGACATTTATCTGGCTAGTGTCACCTTAGGCTAGTCACTTGACCTCTCTGAGCCTCTTTTCTGACCTGCAGAATGGAAATAATAATATTCTCAGTCTCTCTTGGTTGTTGAGAGGCTCAAGTCAGTCTCTTGAGGTCAGGTCACCTTCAGGTTCACAGGAGAGTGTGGGTGTAAAGAAGTACTTTGTAAACCCTAAAGTGCTATGCAAAGACGAGTTATTAATAAGATCGTTAAGTGATGACCCCCCAAAAAGCCTAATAGGTCGTTCTCACCCCCAGACAAATGGCCTACTCTGCATGGGGGCGAGTGTGGCTCTTCTACATGTAACTCAACTGTAGGGCCTCCCAGAAGGCGGTGGGGACCTGCCCGGGGAGGAGAGGAGACGGTTCTTTTCTCTCCAGGCTCCGGAAGGCTCCTAAGTTCCGTGCCCCCTCCCCACTCCCAGGCCTCCCAGTTCCTGCCCTCTCAGTGGGAGGCCTCCCTGCGCCGGCCTGCCTCCTCCCGCAGCCCAGCCGAGGTCTCTAAGGAATGCCGCCTCCCGGGCCATTTTCTCCCCTCCAGCTTCTGCGGCCCCACTTCCAGCCTCTAGCCGGCTCCCTGGCTCCCTACCCCCACCCGGTTCCCACTTAAATGCTTGCAGGCCTGTGTGCAGGCGGGAAGCCCCCTCCCCCACAGGACCACCTCAGTCACGGCCCTGACCACAGGGAGGTCGGGTCTGGATTTACTAAAGGACCCCGGAGGGGGAGCTGGGCCCTCGCTGGCTGCCTGGCTTCGCCGTGGGGTCGGGTTTCGGCCGGCCGGTGGCTCTGGAGAGAGACAAAGGGCAAAGTCCTGGTCCCCACCCCCACCCAGCAGCCCCCGGCGCGGGTCCCCTCCCCCTCGGGGCCCAGCGCGGGTAGCTGAGGGCCCCTGGGCCCCGCTGGACAGGTTTGGAGCGAGTCGGGGTACCATGGGGGCTCTGGCGGCAGAACATTCTAGACTGTGCCAAGCTCTGCAGCAGAGGCGAGTGGGGGGCATCTTCTGTCCCCCTCTTCGCGCTCTGCATCCTCAGCCCACCCAGAGCCTGGGGTGGGAGGGTGAGGTGAGAGGGGCTGGGGAAGGGGCCGCCCGGTGGGCGCAGGCTACGCCCGCCTCAGCCTCAGCCTCAGCCGCCTCAGCCTCAGCCGCAGACGCCCCGGCCATCCGCGCACTCCCCTCCCCCAGCCCCAGCTGCCGCCGCCCTTCCAAGCACCTCTCCTCCTCCTCCTCCTCCTCCTCCTCAGTTGCCCGTGCCCGCCGCCACTCCTCTCCACTTCCCAACCCAGGAAGGCCTTGCGCGGCCTAGGGCCTCTTGTCTTGTAGAGACCTGCCCTTTCCTGCCGAGGATGGGTCGAACCATCTTGGATGGCACTGTCAATCCTCTCGGACAGAACCCCTGGCCTGGGGAGAAAGACCTCTGCAGAGAGAGTATTTTGCTCCACCCCAAGCCAGGCCGAACTCAGGAAAGGCATCGCCTTCCGAGGAGAGCTGTTCCTGATGAACCACCCTGCTAGGAAGACAAACCCAGCCTCCTTAGGTTTCTGACCATCAACAGGTCTCTGTTGGATCCTTTGAGGGACACAACCAGAGGTTCTCTAGACTAATAGGAGAGATAAAATAGTTATTTTTTAAATGTATACCCAGATACATTCTCATCCTTACAGAGGGAACACTAAGGATTCCAAGGACCACTCTGTTTCTAGTAGCGTCTTTTTCTCAGAGCAGTGTTGGGAGCTGTAGAAGACTGATTTCTTTTGAGGTGGATCTAGTTTCTTTTCCTTACTTCTGAGATTTCCACCTCAAAATCCTGTCTTGAGGAGCTGGGCTTTTCAAGCTCACTGTTCCCCCCTGAGGAGAGACCCCCATCTCTCTATTTCCCAGGCATCCCCAAGGATGTGGTAGCTCCATCCTCAGCTGGGTTTCTGGGCCCCAGAGTGCCCTGACCAGTGGGCTCTTCAGGTCTCTGGAGGAATGCTCACACCTTCATGGCAGAGCTAAACCAGCAGCTCCAGGGAGGTGAGGCTGGGGCCAGACATGTTCTTTTTGCCCTCCCTTCAACTTTTCCTCTGCCAGAACTTATTAACTTTCCTCACCCCAGAGAAGATCCTGGAAACTCTTCTACTGCCACCCTGAGAGGGATGAGGAACAACGTCCCTGAGGGTTAATTCTCCAGCCCCCACATCTATGCCTCCAGTGGCAAGGTTCAGCTGTACTGCTCACATTGGATCACCTTGTTCCATCTGTCCCCACACTTAAGGTTTATTCTAGTTTCTCTACATCTCTCCCCTCCAGCTCTTTGCTCCAGCTCTCCTTCAGAAACCACTTGAAGGTTAAAGGGCAAGAGTCTAGGCAGAGAGCTAGATGCTGGGAGAGGGTATCAGTTGGCCCAGGCAGATTTGGATTTATCTGGAAAGATCTGGGCTGTCCCAGAGCTTCTGTTTTGGCCTCCTAGTGCTGCCCAGATGGGCAAGAAAAAAACCTGGGGGCTTCCTTGTTAAAGCATTTATTTCTGAGATATGCGAATTGAGCAAAGTTTTGTTTTCTACCACCAGTTCGCACCTTGCACACCTTTGCTGCTTTGCCTACCCATGACCTGGATGAGTTTTTGCAAGATGAAAACTTTTGGTGACTACCCTTTTACCATGCAAACAAATCTGACAGCCATCCAGCCGTATTATAGGGTAGTTAGCTCTTCTGCAAGTTAAATCCTGTGCCCAAATTAGAGCCGCATGCAGTAAAAGCCAGTTGGCACGCACTTAGCCATACAGAATATGGGCACTTTTCCTGCTACTGACGGTGGGGCCATACAAGCTTCTGCTATATTAACACTTCTCTTCAGAGAGAAAGCAGCATGAGTTGGTGAAATGAGCACAAACAGCCTAGGAGAGGAGCTGAGTTCTAGTCCTACCTCCAAGTTGACAAGTCTGTTCCCTTCTCTGAGCCTCAGTTTCTCCATGTATGAAGTGAAAGTGACTGTTTCGGATGCTCGCAGACTTGGGCTTTACCTCTCTCCTTTCTGCTTCCATGTGTGCATCTGATTTTCTTCAACTGGAGCTTCTTGGTGACAGGTTAAGGGGTGTGTGTGCATGCACGTGTATGCCAAATACATTTAAAAGACCTTGTGCATGGCGTCACAGACATATTCTAGTGGTGTTCTGGCCTTCCAGACCCCCCCATAGTGGATTTCTTCTTAGTGGTGGCATCTGCTCTGCCTGGTCCCACAATTCCCAGTAGGTCAGTATTTTCTGGCCCCTACCCCTGCCCGCCGCCTGCCATTCGACGGCCCGCTTGTCTAGCTGCTCTGCCTCTGGATCAGCCTGGCACAGAGCCCTGGGCATGGCGCCAGCTTCTCCTCCCCTCCCCGGCCCCGCCCCCTTTCTCAGCTACTGCCATGCCTGAAGCGTGCCAGGTCCGCCCCTTTCAGCAGTTTTCCTGGACAATTATTTTTCTTTTTTTTTCCCACCACCTCTCCACCCTATAGGGATAAGGAGGAGGGGTGGAGAGGAAGGACTGAGTCAGTGGTGATCTTCTGGAAAAGGCAGAGGTTGGCGCTTTAGGGCATCTTCTAGACAGGAGGAACAGGGAGGGGGCCAGCGTTGGGAGGGGCCAGCGATGGGAGGGTGCTTCTGCTCCAGTGTCAGCCACATGGGACCCTGTTGCTGAAGAGTCTCAGAATTACCCACTTCTGAAGGGGTCCAGTGGACAGTCATCCTCTCCCCAGTTAACCTTGTCCATTCTCTTCTCTTACACCAAACCAAACCAAACCAGGTTCCCTGCTGGACTGTAAACTCCAGGAGAACAGGAGCCTGTGCCTGTCACTCTGTGCTCAGTGAGGTAGCTCAATGCCCAGCTCTGTCTGATAGAAATGGGATCTGAGCCACTTACCTAAAGTTTTAATTTTCCAATAGCCACATTAAAAAAGAAACAGGAGGCCGTGTGCGGTGGGTCACGCCTGTAATCCTAGCACTCTGGGAGGCCGAGGTGGGTGGATCATTTGAGCTTAGGAGTTCGAAACCAGCCTGAGCAAGAGCGAGACCCCATCTCTACTAAAAAATAGAAAGAAATTAATTGGCCAACTAAAATATATAGAAAAAATTAGCTGAGCATGGTGGCACATGCCTGTAGTCCCAGCTACTTGGGAGGCTGAGGCAGAAGGATAGCTTGAGCCCAGGAGTTTGAGGTTGCTGTGAGCTAGGCTGATGCCATGGCACTATAGCCTGGGCAACAGAGACTCTGTCTCTAAATAAATAAATAAATAAATAAATAAATAAGAAACAGGTGAAGTTCATTTAAAAGATATGTTTAACCCAATATATCGAAAAATTATTTCAGCATGCAATCAATATACATAATTATTAATGAGATATTTTGTCTTTTGGGGGGTTCCTAACGTCTTAGAAATCTGGCTTGTATTTTATTTTAGAACCCATTCCAAAATTCAGATGCTAACCCCAAAGTTTAGACACAGTCTTCTAAACTTTATGAAGTTGTTTAGACTTCATAAAGTTTACAGTTGAGAAAAGGTTAAATTATATAAACACTTAAAATTAAATGAAATTGAAAATTTTGGTTCCTCAGTTGCACTAGCCACACTGCCAGTGTTCCGCAGCCACACGTGCTTTAGTGGCTCCTATGTGGACAGTGCAGGCCCAGGACATAGTAGCTGCCAAGAAAACATCTGTGGAATGAATGGCTCCGAGCAGTTGGAGTCTCTCCAGCAACCGTGAGGAAAGTCGAGGTAGCCGGCTTTGTGACCACTGACTAGAAGTCGGTGTACCTGTTAGGTTAAGTGGTGTGTTTCTGCAGGTTTAAACGTCTTTGTTTCTCACTTTTTCAGCATCTGAGTTGTCACCTCAGCCCCATTCCCCTGTCTAGCTTTGTTTTCTAATGGCCTTGGGCTAGTTCTTTCCCCATGTTTTGAGATACCTGCGAGCTTGACTGGAGACATGACGTTGTTGGGATGAAGTTAAATGTGTAGATGGGGGCTGAGGGGCAGGGGGGTGTGTCTAAACTTTGGGGTTAAGGATGGATTCCAGAGTCTTCATTATTAACCCCTGAAATCTTGAAATTGTGTGCAAATTGCATTGTTCTGGTGGCATGTTCTTGGTTTTCATCACATTGTCAATGGGAACCTTCTTAAAAAAAGTTTTTTGTTTTTTTTTTTTTTTGAGACAGAGTCTCACTTTATTGCCCAGGCTAGAGTGAGTGCTGTGGCGTCAGCCTAGCTCACAGCAACCTCAAACTCCTGGGCTCAAGCAATCCTGCTGCCTCAGCCTCCCAAGTAGCTGGGACTACAGGCATGTGCCACCATGCCCGGCTAATTTTTTCTATATATATTAGTTGGCCAATTAATTTCTTTCTATTTATAGTAGAGATGGGGTCTCGCTCTTGCTCAGGCTGGTCTCGAACTCCTGAGCTCAAATGATCTGCCCACCTCGGCCTCCCAGAGAGCTAGGATTACAGGCGTGAGCCACCGCGCCTAAAAAAAGTTTAAGAACCAGTTATTCAGACCATTAGTGCACAGAAAATCACTAATTAAGAAAGTGTTTCCCTATGGGTAGACAGGGTTGATCCCTGTCTGGGTATATAAGACCCTGTAAGATGGACTAATCATACTGCTTGTTTCCTAGATATGGGAAACTGAGGTCCAGAGAGTTGAGGGCTTGACTTGCCCAGGACCACACATGGAGCAGGAAGCTTGGCCTGGGGGAGGGGTGGAGGTGAAGGATCTAATCTGAAGATCCCAGTTTAATCCTACTCTGCTAGAGATGAAAGTCCAGGCTTGACTCATGCCAGTGGCCCTGGAGGGATTAGGGGCCCCAAGCTTGACAAGATTCCAAAACCTGCTGCTGCCTTCCTCACCTTCCTCCTTGCCTTCAACTGTCTTGTCCCACCCTGGTTTAAAGGAACCCCTCACTCGAGAGAGATGAGGCCATCAACATGGTTGAAGATGACACCGTCCTTTCTAGGTATGAAAGCAGAAAGAAGGAGCAGGTTTGCAGAGCAGTAGAAAAATCTCATTCTTAGGGGCAGTTTTCAGTCTCCCTTGCCCCCAAGACCTGGGATCCCTGTTTCCCGTGTGCAGTCTGCCCTCCTGGGAGGCCTCATTTTGACAGGGTCCCATCTAGTGCATCTGTTCCTTCTTCCACCAGACCACAGCCCATAGCTCTTAGTCCCTGGTAAGTTCCTTGCCAGGTTACGCATTTTGGCTAAATAAAACACCAATAGTAAAACGTTAGTTATTTTGGAAACTCTGACTTCAGAACTGGGTGAGCTAGAATTACCTGTATTTTGTTTTTACCTTTTTATTATGGAAAGGAATATAAACATATAGAAGTAAAAAGGATAATATAAGAAACCCAGTATGTACCACCCATCACTTAGGTCTAACAATTACCAATTAATCCAAAATGTTTTCATTTTTCCCCACCCCCTGATTATTTTGAAGCAAATCCTAGACATGTCATTTTATTTTTAACTATTTCAGTATGTATTTCTAAAATATAAGAACTTTACAAATCACAATATGATTTTAAAAGATGATAACGTCTGTTTTTTTTTTTTTTTTTGAGACAGATTCTCACTCTGTTGCCTGGGCTAGAGTGCCATGGCGTCAGCCTAGCTCACAGCAACCTCAAACTCTTGGGCTCAAGTGATCTTCCTGCCTGAGCTTCCCGAGTAGCTGGGACTACAGACATGCGCCACCATGACCAACTAATTTTTTCTATATATTTTTAGTTGTCCAATTAATTTCTTTCTGTTTTTAGTGGAGACGGGGGTCTTGCACTTGCTCAGGCTGGTCTTGAACTCCTGAGCTCAAATGATCCACCAGCCTCGGCCTCTCAGAGTACTAGGATTACAGGAGTGAGCCACTGCTCGGCCAAATGATAATGTCTTGATGTCATTAAATATCTAATTGGGCCGGGCGTGGTGGCTCACCCCGTAATCCTAGCACTCTGGGAGGCTGAGGTGGGAGGATTACTCAAAGTCAGGAGTTCGAGACCAGCCTGAGCAAGAGTGAGATCCCCGTCTTTACTAAAAATAGAAAGAAATTAATTAGACAACTAAAAATATATAGAAAAATTAGCCAAGCATGGTGGCGCATGGCTGTAGTTCCAGCTACTCAGGAGGCTGAGGCAGAAGGATTGCTTGAGCCCAAGAGTTTGAGGCTGCTGTGAGCTAGGCTGATGCCATTGGCACTCTAGCCTGAGTAACAGAGTGAGACTCTGTCTCAAAAAACAACAACAACAACACCTAAATATCTAATCCGTGTTCAGTATGCCATAGGATCACTGTTCAAGTAACTGGAAATGTGCAGCTGCAAAAATAAGTTAATATCTTAAAGAATTACAGGTGGGATGTTTTGACTTATTGGATAGCAACACCCATGCAGCAGGCCCACTGTTCACTGTGTTGTGTGAACTCTCCATATTTTTGTTTTGTCCTCCTGCCTAACATGAGAGTACTTTGGCAAAGGCTTTTTGTTTCCTTTATGCCATCAAAAAAGGCAGTACAGGGACAGTGCAAAGAGCCTGGAATCAGACAGACATTAGGTTCAAATACTGGCTCCTGCTGTTAGTGGCTCAACCTCAGGGCCCTGGTCTGTAAAACAGCCCACATGCCACCTTCATGGGTGATGGGAGGGTTATATGAGATGATGAATCTCAGAGCCTGGCATCTGGTAGGCACTGCTGGAGTATTTATTCCCTGAATGTTCCCTTCCTGTAAAGTTAGGCTCCTTCCTATTGTGACCTGGTTTCCTTCCCCTGCAGTCTAAGTCAGTGACAATTCTCTGAACTCTTGAGTGTGAAAGGATGAGAGAGCTCCCAGCCCAGAGAGAGATCCCAGCCTTGTCCCTGGTCCAGCTCCCTGTCTGTGCTTCCTAAATCTCTTACTTCCTACTTAGCCCCTCTTAGGCTGTGGCAAGGATGCTTACTCTACCCTCTCCTGAATCTCCCCTGGGTTTTCGAAAGGATGGTCACTCAGGCCCTGTGGACTCATGCCCTCTGCTTGGCCTGGCAGTGTTAGGCCTGATAACTACTTTGTGGATCCGGGCAGGCTGAGGGCACCAGAAGCCACAGCGTGTTGGCACCCAGGGAAATAACCAGGCTGGTGCAACCATTGCCATTATTGCCAGAGGCTGGCAGCTTGATTCTTTCAATAAACAGGTTTATCAGCTACAGGAAGGTGAGGAGAGTTAATGAACTCTGGGAGCTCTCCTTCCTTTTCTGAACAATGGCTGTTGGTTTAGGCATGCAAGGAATATAGAAAGGGCTCAGGGGCTATTGCCCTATTACCTGTAGAGCAAAGACACTGCTCAACCCTGGTAGGAGCTGGTCTACTGGACTAGACTGTAGGCAGTGGTAGTTCCGACTATTTTCCTTTCAGTGCTGAAGTCTTTAAATACTTTAACAACTCTTACCATCCTGCTAAGCGGCTCATTGTCAGCCCTGCCTGGCTGCCTGTTTGCGTGCTGGTCTGGACACCTGCAGCCTCCAGGGACTGGGTCATGGATTGAGCGCTTACTACCTGATAGCCACCCTACTTCACGAGTCTTGTCTTTTAAGACCTCACAAAAGCTTCATCCAAGTTCCACAGGAGGTAACTAAGTCACAGAGCGAGGAAGTAACCAGCCAGGGTGCTCTCAGCTTCCCACTGGATCCTCCCAAATCCTCAGCCACTCTGGCCCAGCCCACACGGGGCCTTCTCTCTCTGTGTCTGTGGAATGAATGAGACAGGAGACCTAGGAAAGGGAATACAGACCTATGGAAGGGAATGCGGGTTACAGTTCTCAGCAATGCCCCATGTGCTTTGGGCCTGAAAGAAATTAGGTAGCACCATAATTTAATGGAAACCAGGCCAAGGGCTTAAAAGACAAAGGTTCTTCTTGGCCTCTGTGCCTCCCTGCCCTGCCTGTTGTGTTTTAATCAGGGCTGGGGGCTTTGCTGCAAGGAGGCCTGGAGGGGCCTGGAGTGAGTTCCCAGGGTGGGGTGTGTGCCCTGGAGGGCTGGGTGAGTCTCTGCTGGTTGGGGGTGGGGGAGGGCTGCCAGGATGTCTTTTCTTTCATTGGTTGGGTGGCCCTGCCCTCCTCCCTCCTCCCTCTCCTGGAACATTCCAGACATTCCAGACGATCTGCCTGCCATTGCTTTCAGGATATGGATTAACATCCCAGCAGAGATTTGATTTCACCATTGCCACCCCTCTCTCCCTCCCTTCTCCGCCCCCAATGAAAAGAAAGTCCCTAAAACTGGGAGTTTGAAGCCAGGGGGAATCTTTGACCTTTGACCTTAGATTACACTAAGGGACCATCTTGAAAGAGCACACTTCAAACTGGGCGGCTAAACTACTGGGGTTGATGTATGCCCTTATTGGTTTGAACTCCCAGTCAGGCAGCCCCCACTGCCCTGCCCCTCATGCCGAAGTGCTCACTGTGGGCAGGCGGGCAATACCTGTTAGGGGTGTGAAGCTAGGTCAGTGTTCTTAATCTTCCAATGGTGTGATCATTTCCTCCCCCCAACTCTCCAGCAGTTTGGCATTTATTGTGAGGGTTCTTGTACTTTCAGTCTGTCCATTTGGTCACCAGATGAGTTGTGTGAGGAATCACCCACAAGGACAGATGTGGTGCTCCCTCTTGGCCAATGAATGGAATCACAAAAAAGTGGCCTGGTGGGATGTGAGGACCTGGATCTGGACTTGTTTCTGGTCCATACTATTTTGTCCTGCTATAATCTGACCTCCTGAGGTCAAATTGATGGACAGACCAAAGAAGACAGGCACAAAGATTCTCTTAAACACTTATCCTCTCTTCTCCAAGTTATTTCATCCCAGGAAGAGATTTCCTTAACATTGTTTTATGGATAAAGACTCTCCACACTCAGAATTGCCAAGCTAGGATGGATTGTAGAGACCCTGCTGATTCCATTTTACAGCTGGAGACATTTGAGGGGTGAAGTGAGTGAGCTGGCCCAGGACAGCCAAGAGTGACACACTCACAGCTAGAACTTTAGCATCCCCTTTTCCTGGTCCCTTGTGTTTTGACGCCCCCCTTCCCCCAGCTTGGCCTGAGCTGGCACAGTCCCCACTGCTTACCAGGTAGGAATACTGAGGCCTGAATCTTAAGTGGCTTAATCTGAGGCAGGTTAAGGCAGGTTAATTTATTTTCTAGTTCAGCTTCCCTTCAAGCCACTAGAATTTCTTGGACCTTCTCCTTGAACTAAGGGTTTGTGATTAAGGATATACAAAGACATCAATGACAATTGACCAACAACACATCAAGTCAATTTAAAGGTCTTAAAACCCAGGGATTTGGGCATTGATTTGGGAGATGAGCAATTGCCCCAGGAGTCAACCCTGAACTTGAAAGCCTTCCTCAGGGAAGAGTACACTTTGAAGAGGTATTTTAAAATGGGAAAAGATGGGAAACGGTAAGAAAGAAAGTACCATATAGTTAACTGGGATGGGGGGAGGTGGTGGTTATTATGCTGAGTTGTGTGCCCTGTTTATCACTCATTAATCAGTCCCACCCACCAATGTATTACAGATGCATCTATTCTTACAGTTGAAGTATTGAGTCCAAGCCTTTTGCTAAACTCTTTATAAATATTTCCTAACATCACCTACCACTTTGTGAATAGACAATTTCTCTGTTTTATGAAGGAGGAAACTGAGCCTCAAAGAAATTAAATAATCTTTTAAGATCAGTGCTGGTAAGTGGAACATAGGTTGAAATCCATATCTGTGCCAAGGGCTTGCCCCCTGCACTGTCATCCTGCTGTACTTTGTTTGCATATGACGTCTCCGCTAATAAACTGAGCACCTCGAGGCCAGGCATTTTGTCTGTTTTGTTGATTGCTGTGTTTCCAGCGTGTGAAACAAAGTACTGCGTGAAGTAGATACCAACTAAATCGTTGTTAATTAGTCATTAATTATGTCTTACTTAGCTTGCATTTCTAGTGCCTAGAACAGAGTGGTGGTAACATGCTTGCTGAATAAAGGAATGAGCGAGAAAATAGTGAGACAAACAAAACAGCTGTGATTTTTTCTTTTTTTTTTTAGGGATTTATGTTACCTGGATGCTTGCTGCGTCTGATTCTGCATTCTTGTCTGTGGTAGCACTGATAATAATTTTTGTCTCTTAAGCAAGGCATCCCTACTCCATTCTTAGATTCTAAGACTGTGGTATTGGTGAACAGAAGGTAGGGAGAAAGAAACTGAGACAAGGATTAGAAACTGTAAGGTCATAGGATCTGAAGCATCCAGAGCTTTCTCTAACTCTCTTCCCTCTTTAATTTCAGGAGTCGGAAAATTCAGATCCGAAATATTCCACCCCAGCTCCGATGGGAAGTAAGTTTGAGGGAAACTCAATGGGGTTGGGCAGTGGAGCCTAGGAAGGAAGTCTGGAGCAGCCTGAGTTGGCAGAAATGGCTGGGGAGGTCCTGGTCTGGGCCAGAATGTCCCACTGGGTCACATCTGTAACCCAGAACTCCACCTTTTGGGATGTCCTACTGGTAAGAGGCATTAGGGAGGTGGGAAGGGTATTCCTTGAGCCCTAAACTTGGTGACAGCAGAAGTTGATCTAGAACCCAGGTAGCCCAGTTCTGCTTTCCCAAAAGCCCTTAATGCACATAGGTCAAGTACATTCCAGTTACCCCCTCAGAGTTAGTACCTCAGAAAGGGCAAACTGAACAGGTAACAATGTTCAGCACCCACCTATAGCTCTGCTGGTGCCCACTGCTTTGGGGTATGGGGTGTCCAGTGGCTACTTTGCGACACTCCTGGGATGCTCAGAGTACCTTTCCTCCTTCCTCCGTGCTTCCAGGTCCTGGACAGCCTACTGGCTCAGTATGGTACAGTAGAGAGCTGCGAGCAAGGTAAGAGTGGGCTGTGGGCCGGGCGAGAGGGGTATTTGGGGGACCTGCTCTGCTTTACTTTCCATGATCGAATCTACCTGGAGACCAAAAGAAGGAGAAAGACAAGAGTGTGTTACAGAGGGAGATACATTGACCTTAGAGCCCGGACACCTGTCCTTGGCTTTGGCTCTGTTCCTCGGCACTGGAACCAGGTTTCTCTTCTGTTTAGCGGGAGACTTGAACAAAGTCACTCCTTCCCAACATGGAATCTCTAGGCTCTTAGGGATCAACCAAGGTAGAAATGGATGCCCCAAGATTTTTTTTGTTTTGTTTTGTTTTTTTGAGACAGAGTCTCGCTCTGTTGCCCAGGCTAGAGTGAGTGCCGTGGCGTCAGCCTAGCTCACAGCAACCTCAAACTCCTGGGCTCAAGCAATCCTTCTGCCTCAGCATCCCAAGTAGCTGGGACTACAGGCATGCGCCACCATGCCCGACTCATTTTTTTCTATATATAATAGTTGGCCAATCTATTTATAGTAGAGATGGGGTCTTGCTCTTGCTCAGCCTGGTTTCAAACTCCTGACCTCGAGCAATCCGCCCGCCTCGGCCTCCCAGAGTGCTAGGATTACAGGCATGAGCCACCGCACCCGGCCAAGATTTTAGAAATAGTTTTAAGAATAGATGCTGTGTGGCCGGGTGCAGTGGCTCACGCCTGTAATCCTAGCACACTGGGAGGCCGAGGCGGGCGGATTGCTCGAGGTCAGGAGTTTAAAACCAGCCTGAGCAAGAGCGAGATCCCATCTCTACTATAAATAGAAAGAAATTGATTGGCCAACTAATATATATATAGAAAAAATTAGCCGACTATAAATAGAAAGAAATTTAAAAAAAAAAGAATAGATGCTATGCATTCAACCCCAGGAAGTCTGTAGCCCTTTTACTTCAAAAGCTTCATATTTCTTGTTTTTGGCTGGAATGGTCAACTGGTCATTTATTTCTTCTTAGAAGCTCTGATTGGCAGCTACCTATGTCTTTGGTCAATTAAAATGAAAAGCACAGGATTTAGTACTTAGTTAATATAGTTTGATGGGTAGGCAAAATCAATGAAGAGTGGGCCCACAGAAGGAAAAATAATAAGGAATTCTAGGTCATAAAAAGTCTGCTCTCTTTTTGGAGGTTTCTCCATTATGAGGATTATAAATTCTTTTCTGTGGAAATGAGCTTCAATCAAATACGGAGTGGTTTTTTTATTTTATTTTTTTTGAGACTGAGTCTCACTTTGTTGCCCAGGCTAGAGTGAGTGCCGTGGCGTCAGCCTAGCTCACAGCAACCTCAAACTCCTGGGCTCAAGCAATCCTTCTACCTCAGCCTCCCGAGTAGCTAGGACTACAGGCATGTGTCACCATGCCCGGCTAATTTTTTTTTCTATATATTTTTATCTGTCCAATTAACTTCTTTCTATTTTTGGTAGAGATGGGGTCTTGCTCTTGCTCAGGCTGGTCTCGAACTCCTGAACTTAAATGATGCACCCACCTCAGCCTCTCAGAGTGCTAGGATTACAGGCGTGAGCCACTGTGCCTGGACCTACGGAGTGGTTTTGGTGGGACATAAGGTCGTCTTTATGTAGACATGATACTGGTTGAGATTTGGAAATCTCAAGAAATCTCACTTTTTTTGAGATTTAAATATTCATCTTCAAATTCTTTGTGGAAAGAGGCAAGCTATAAGTGATTATAAATGATGAGAGTCTTCACCTGCCCAAAGGTAAAGTGCTGAATCTATCAAACAGGTTCTAACCTGCCATAATCCTGTAGCTTGTCTGTTATCATAAATACCAGGACACAAATGGACCCACTGATAACCATTGCCCAGTACTATTCACAGCTTAGACTAATGAATAAGTTACTCCTGGGCAAATAGAGAGTAAGATTGAGCAGTGGCTTGGGAGCAAGTGCATGCTGAGCTTCACTGAGAACTGCAGCAGGAGTGAACACTAGTTTCAATTTGTCCAAGGCTCACTGGGGAGGTGGGGAGCTGTATCCGGAAGGGTATCTGCTCCCTGGAGAGAAGAGTATGGGAAATGTTTGACTTTGTCAGACAATAAAGAAAGTCCTTGAGTCTGTTCAGATGTCACTAAGTGAGATCTACCCTATTTAAAATTGCCCCCGCTGCATCCTCTTTAGCCTGATGTATATTTCTTCATGACACTTATCGCTGTCAAATGTTCTATAGAATTTGCTTATTTATTATGCTTGTTGTTGTCTCCCTCTACTGGGACACACACTCCAGGAGGGCAGAGGTCTTGTTGGTTTGTTACTGTATTTCCAGTTACTGGAAGATTGTTCTTGCAGGACCTTCCTCCTCACTAACGTGGACAGGCCTAAGGGGTGAAGAGTGGTCTGCACTGAAGTTTTGTGACCAAGTGTCTTATCTGTCCTCAGTGTTGTGGGAGCAGAGGCTTGTGTCCCAAGGTTGAGCAAGCCCAGGGGACCCCAGTTCACAATACATTGATACATAAGATAGGTTAATTTTTTTTTTTTTTTTTGAGATAGAGTCTCTCTGGGTAATCCTGTGTAGAGTGCAGTGGTGTCATCATAGCTCACTGCAGACTCAAACTCCTGGGCTCAAGGGATCCTCCTGTCTCAGCCTTCCAAGTTGTTGGGACTACAGGCACACACCATGATGCCCAGCTAATTTTTCTGTTTTTAGTAGAAACAAGGTCTTGCTCTTCCTCAGGCTGGTCTCAAACTCCTGAGCTCAAACGATCCGCCTGCCTTGGTCTCCCAGAGTGCTAGGATTACAGGCGTGAACCACCACCCCTGGCCTGAAAAGGTTAATTTATAATTGGAAGTGAAAAATATTTGCCCAGATTGCTTGGAATGCTGATGTAAGCTTTGCCAGCCCATTCTCCTCTCTGTAGGAAAGAGTAGATGAGGAATCAGATGAAAATTAAAAGATGCTCATTTCATGTTTCCCTGAAAATAAGACCTACCCATAAAATAAGCCCTAGCAGGATGCCCTAGCAGGATTTCTAAGCATTTGCGCAATATAAGCCCTACCCCGAAAATAAGACCTAGTGATGGGCGTGGCTACGCAGCATATCTGCACAACCCATGCATTTTGTTGCGGAGCAGTAAAGAAGATGAGCAGCCCTTCTCATTTGCCCCATGAGAGCTCTATTGCTCGACATGAGAGATTGGGGCCAATGGTTCTCAAGGAAATAGAGTCACAAGAAATTCAGGATGGAATTCGGGGTTTGGAGAGTTATGATGATGTTCCAGAAGACAACTTAACTATATTTGAATAAATGTAGATTGTTGTACCGTACTTAAAAAAATAACACATCCCCTAAAAATAAGCCCTAGGGTGTCTTCTTGAGGAAAAATAAATATAAGACCCTGTCTTATTTTGGGGGAAACACTGGTAGTTAGAGCTAGGAGTTTGATGGGATTAATGGCTATCTAGTATCCCGAAACTATGGTGGCCCAGTGTGTCTATGTTCACTGCCAAGATTTTTGGAATACTGAAGGGAAGAAAATCCTTTTTCCTGGAAAAGATGCAGATTTTTTTGTTTTTCCTTCTAGACCCCATAACAGCCACTCCTGTCAATCCATTTGGCTGGGTTAATACACTGTGTGTCCTTGAGGATATAAAGGTCTCTAGAATGGATTTGGGTTTTAGCCGTATCTTTGCAGATCATTTCTTGGGATGTTTGCTTCTTCAAATTGCTAATCTCACTATGTGTTGATTTTTCACTAGTTTAACTACTTCTTTTTTTTTTGAGACAGAATTTTGCTTTGTTGCCCAGGCTAGAGTGAGTGCTGTGGCGTCAGCCTAGCTCACGGCAACCTCAATCTCCTGGGCTCAAGGGATCCTCCTGCCTCAGCCTCCCGAGTAGCTGGGACTACAGTCATGCGCCACCATGCCCAGCTAATTTTTTCTATATATATTAGTTGGCCAATTAATTTCTTTCTATTTATAGTAGAGACGGGGTCTCGCTCTTGCTCAGGCTGGTTTCCAACTCCTGACCTCAAGCGATCCACCAGCCTCGGCCTCCCAGAGTGCTAGGATTACAGGTGTGAGCCACCACGCCCAGTCTTCACTAGTTTAACTTTCTACTGGGAAATTGACTCCCAGGTTGGTGTGTGGGTGTGGAGGTGGGTGGTGGCGCTTGCTTTGCGGTACAACTGCTGATGCCGCAGCTACACCCTTTCACACACCCTCTCCCTTGGGAGCAGGGTGAGGAAACCAAAAGAAAATGCAAGAAGATTAATTTGAATTTTCAGCCTAGCTCACAGCAACCTCAAAATCCTGAGCTTAAACCATCCTCCCACCTCAGCCTTCCCAGAGTGCTAGGATTATAGGTGTGAGCCACCACGCCCAGCCAAGGGAAAATATATTTGCCTCTTCATTCGATTATTTCGTAAGTTTTATGCCTTATTCACCTCAGAACGTGGAAGGCTGGGGTTGCGATTGGATCCTGGGGCCTGCAGATTTTTTTGCTCTGACGCCGCCCTCTGTTATCTCCTCAGTGAACACCGAGAGTGAGACGGCAGTGGTGAATGTCACTTACTCCAACCGGGAGCAGACCAGGCAGTGAGTGGCTGGGAAAGTGGGGCTGCGGGGGGTGGGGAGGTCTCTGTGTGGTGTATTGGGAGCCGGGTCCCTCTGCTTCCTTGGGGGGTCCAGGCAGGCTGGGGTCCCCATCTGGCCTCAGATTTTAGGCCGGCCAAACCCAAACTCCCTTAAAGGGTTTTTTCTGGGTGTCTCCTTCCTATCCTTTGTTTCAGGGATCTCAAAGGTTCAGAAACTACCAGATTGACAGCAAAATACATGGAAAGGAGGGACCCAAAGCCCTCCCAAGGGAGGTGGGAAGTCAGGGAAAAGGTCCATTTCAGATAGTCTCTGGTTGCCGGGCACCGCGGGGTCCTTTGCTGTGTTCATGGCGCCATCTAGTGATGGTGAGGGAGGACTTCAGGGTTCAAAAAAGAATTCGTTGAAGTTGCCATGTGGAGCAGACATTTCATTCTTTCTTTTTTTTTTTTTAAGACAGAGTTTCACTCTGTTGCCTGGGCTAGAGTGCCATGGCATCAGCCTATCTCACAGCAACCTCAAACTCCTGGGCTCAAGCAATCCTCCTGCCTCAGCCTCCCGAGTAGCTGGGACTATAGGCATGTGCCACCATGCCTGGCTAATTTTTTCTATATATTTTTAGTTGTCCAATTAATTTTTTTCTATTTTTAGTAGAGACTGGGTCTTGCTCTTGCTCACACTGGTTTCAAACTCCTGACCTTGAGCAATCCTCCCATCTCAGCCTCCCAGAGTGCTAGGATTACAGGCGGGAGCCATCGCGCCTGGCCGAGCAGACATTTCATTGCAGTGATGGTTGTGAAGCTAGTTGATGATTTGGTAAGATCCTCTCGGTCCCATCACACTCACAAGCGGTTAATTAGGCTTCTCACCCACTGGTATAAACAGACTACTTGTTTTGGACATGCTTCATTTAGAATCACGTCTGACCTGGGTATAGGCTTTTGCTACATTGTCCTTTTGGTGTTTTTCTTGCTTCTTCCTATTCTGCCTCCTCCAAGCTAGTAGTACTTTGTAAAATCTCCACTTTCTCAAATGCCTACCGTTTTCTTTTCCATACCTGCTGCTCCTTGTGGCCATGTAAGATCCTTTGCCTGGCTGTAAAGGTTGTGTCAACACTTGCTCATTCCTTACTGCCTGTTGTTGCTTACTAACATTTCTAACCACTGCCAGCCTTGGGAATGGTTGATGCTTGTCCCCTCCCTTCAGTTTTATTCAGCCCATTTTACAGATCTCCCAAATACTGAGACTCCAGTCTCCAAGGGGCAAGCAATCCATTCTGCCTCTAATTCTTACTTATTTTCCACATTGTTTTCATTAACCAAGGAGGTGCCAAACTCAATAGGTTTAATTAACCAAGGGAAGTGCCAGACTTGAAGTGTTTAGAAACAACAAATCCCTTAATTTATCCCATGCGTTCACATGTAGTTCTCACATGAATCCTATAAAGATGAAGTTTTGGGCCGGGCGTGGTGGCTCACGCCTATAATCCTAGCACTCTGGGAGGCCTGAAACTGATAAGCTGATGCTAAAATTCAGTGTGAGGTAATTCAAGGGACCCAGAATAACCATAAAAATGTTGAATTAGAAGACACTAACTTCTAGATTTGAAAACTTACTTCAAATCTACAGTAATCAAATCAGTGTGGTAGTCACATCAGAACAGACCTATAGATCAGTGGCACAGAATTAGGAGTCTAGAAATAAGGCCTTACATTTATGATCAACTGGGTTTTTTTTCTTCTTTTAAACAAATGTGCTAAGAAAGTTCAATGGGAAAGAAGCAGTCTTTTCAATAAATGGTACTGGGGCAATTTAATGATATTCACAGGTAAAAAGATGAATTGAATCCCCTACCATAGCACACAGCTCAATATGGATCACAGGCCTAAATGTACTAGCCATAAGATAGGCAGGGTACAGGTATTAATATCAATTTTCCACTTTATAGCTGATGAGACTTAGGTCTTGACTAAGTTGTGAGTTGCCCAGTTCATGTAACTAGTGAGCAATGGAGTTAAGATTGCAATACTGGTGCCCTAACTTAATTGAGTATTTTTGTCCTGCATTTTATTAGGTTATGGCAGGGCAGGATTAACATTTGGATTCTACATATGTATTAATATATTTTTTTTTTTTTTTTTTTTTGAGACAGAGTCTCACTTTATTGCCCAGGCTAGAGTGAGTGCCGTGGCGTCAGCCTAGCTCACAGCAACCTCAAACTCCTGGGCTCAAGCAATCCTGCTGCCTCAGCCTCCCAAGTAGCTGGGACTACAGGCATGTGCCACCATGCCCGGCTAATTTTTTTTTTTTTTCTATATATATTAGTTGGCCAATTAATTTCTTTCTATTTATAGTAGAGATGGGGTCTCGCTCTTGCTCAGGCTGGTCTCGAACTCCTGAGCTCAAACAATCCGCCCACCTCGGCCTCCCAGAGAGCTAGGATTACAGGCGTGAGCCAC
>VSMD01104711.1:0-111541 GCA_008750895.1 Mirza zaza
TAGCTCTTTAAAAAATTTCTAATAATAACAATGACTATCTCATATCAGAATTAGATAAAATATTTTAGGAAAAAGGTCATTAAAATGTTTCTTTAGAAAAGCAGGATACAGGCCAGGTGCAGTAGCTCACACCTATAATCCTAGCACTTTGGGAGGCTGAGGCAGGAGGATTGCTTGAGCCTAGGAGTTCAAGACGTATCTAAGCAACAGAGCAAGACCCCATCTCTACAAAAAAAATAGAAAAATTTAGGCAGGTGTGGTGGCGCGTGGCTGTAGTCCCAGCTACTCAGGAGGCTGAGGCAGGAGGATCACTTGAGCCCAGGAGTTTGAGGCTGCAGTGAGCTATGATGATGCCACTGCACTCTAGCCTGGGCAACAGAGGGAGACCCTGCCTTAGAGAAAAAAACAATAACAAAATAAAAAATAAATAAAAAGAAAAGAAAAGCAGGATACAAAATGGTCTGTTTAAAGTATAAATATGCACAGGTGAAATGCTACCTCTCAGTGGAGGGGGCTTATAGATCATTTTGTTATTGGTAAGTTTTATTTGAACTCATTTTAATTTTCTTCTTTTGCCTTTTCAATATTTTAAAAATTCCTTTGATTGGCATGTATTATTCATATATTCATTTACTCAGTCAAAAAATGTTTATTTATTCCTGTTAGAGGCTATAGAGGTTAGAAAAGAAAAAGCACAATAGAAGATACTTTGTTGTGTGTAAGTCCACAGACAATCTAATTTGATATATGAAAATAGTTGTATAACAGAGGTAAAGAATTTGTTTTTCCTTTAAAATTCTAACCTTAATATTGTTTCAATGGCCACTTTTGAATCAGAAAATGAAATCTTTTTTTTTTTTTTGAGACAGAGTCTCACCCTATTCCCCGGGCGAGAGTGAGTGCCGTGGCGTCAGCCTCGCTCACAGCAACCTCAAACTCCTGGGCTCAAGCGATCCTCCTGCCCCAGCCTCCCAAGTAGCTGGGACTACAGGCATGCGCCACCATGCCCGGCTCATTTTTTCTCTCTATATATTAGTTGGCCAATTAATTCCTTTCTATTTATAGTAGAGACGGGGTCTCGCTCTTGCTCAGGCTCTTCACAGCCTTTATTACAGTTGTGTAATGAAATATTTATTTGCGTGATTATTTCTTCTCATCTCCTGCCTAACCTGCAACTTCCACAAGGGCAGAGACCACATCTGTCCTGTTCCCAGCTGTATTCCTTGTGCGTGGTCCAGTGTGGGCATTTGTGAAGAATTCTTGAATAAAACAATGGATAAATATAATTCTTTTTTTGATTCCGAGTCTCACTCTGTTGCCCAGTCTAAAGTGAGTGCCGTGGCGTCAGCCTAGCTCACTGCAACCTCAAACTCCTGGGCTCAAGTGATCCTCCTTCCTCAGCCTCCCGAGTAGCTGGGACTACAGGCATGCGCCACCATGCCCGGCTCATTTTTTCTATATATTTTTAGTTGCTCAATTCATTTCTTCCTATTTTTTTAGTAGAGATGGGGGTCTCATTCTTGCTCAGGCTGGTTTTGAACTCCTGACCTTGAGCGATCCTCCCACCTTGGCCTCCCAGAGTGCTAGGATTACAGGCGTGAGGCACCGCGCCCAGCCTGATAAATGTAATTCTTAAAAGATTCATTGGGTGTCGGGCAGGTGGGATGGGTGTATATTCACACCTAATGGGTGCGGTGTGCACCGTCTGGGGGACGGACATGCTTGAAGCTCTAACTCAGGTGGGGCAAAGGCAATATACGTCACCTAAACATTTGTACCCCCATAGTATGCTGAAATAAAATGGATACTTTTTCTAAATGAAATTTTTTTGTAGTTACTGTATATGAACCAAGAAAGATATAACTTGGGGTTTTGGTTGTCTTTTGTTTTGTTTTTGTATTTTTTTGGCATGGTTTGTTAATTTTTCTAACTTTACCAATGTTTGCAGCTCATACCTCAACAGAACAGGGATATTTAAAATGACAGACCAACCGAAGCAATATTTTTACAAGGTTTTTTGGTTTTTTTTTTTCCTCCTTATTATTAGATTGTTAATGTGTTAGGGGAAGAAACAGCAAAATTCTCTGTAGGCTTTTTCTAAAGTCCAATATTGGTCCAGATTTTAGATTGTCAGAATAACTGTTTTTCACAGATAAAAATAAATAAATAAATAAAATAAAATGGAACAAAGGTTTTAACATATTTTGTATCACTATAGCAGACTGGTTAGAAGCGGATCCTTTAAGTTTTTTTTTTCTTCCCAGTACTCAAGAAGACATTTGTCAGCCTCCCTTCCACCGGGGGGAAGGGGCCAAACCCCTGAGTTACCTCTTGGTTCAGCAGGCCAGCTGAACCATACTATGCTTGGCTTGAGTGAGAAAAAACAATTTTGTTAGGTCAAGCCACCTTATAATTTGGGGGTTTTTATTACAATGTCTAGCATTAATTATTCTGATGAATACGATCGCTTATGTCACTAAATTGCTTCTCAATCTGATATAAAGCAAAGCTAACGGCACTGAGGTAGAATAGGGACGTATTGGTGCTAATCACCTGAAGTGAAAATCCTGAGGTTTACCACGAATAAATGATGACTTTGATTAAAGAAGAAAGTAAGAATCTTAAAATTAGTTCTCCTGAGGACTTCCTCTCATATTTTAGTCAAAGGGAAAGAGGTTCTGAAAATCTAGGATGCAAGGAAGAGAAAACGCACAGAAAAGAGCTGAACATGTTAAAAGCTGAGATGAGGTCACTAGAGGACAATGACGGGTCCCTCCATGATTAGAGCTAATTTTCCTAAAGGGTTCAAGCCTACAGGTATTCAGCACCAGAACTCCTTTCTCTTAATAAAAGTGCAATGAGGAATCTAGCTATTGTAGAATGCAAAACGTATCATATGTTTCCCCTTCTTAAAATTTTTCAGAGGCTTTTCATTGCTTTTATTTAATAAAACCAAAATCCTTAGAGGCCACAAGCCCTCACATGAATAGGTCACTGTGTCTCTAGTTTCAACTCGGCCTCTCTCTCCTCTTTCCCTCTCCATTCCAGACACCCCAGCTTTCTCTTAGTTTCTGGAACTTTGAGGGTTTCCTCCCGCCTTACAGTCCCTGCACATGTTGTTCTCCTTAATAAATTCCTGTCCATCCGTTGATTCTCAGCTTCCACTTAGCTTCTTTAAGAAAGAAAGAAAGAAAAAAAGTCTTTCCCAGCCCTCTAGATTAGAGCACAATCTTGATTAACTGCTCATTACAAACTTCTCGTCACACACCACAATGACTGGCACCTACTAAATTCTCAATAGTCACCTAACTGATGAGTCAGAAGGCCATGGCAGGCTATAGAATAAAAAGAAAATAAAGACTGCATTATATTCATTTTATTTTTTATTTAATTAACTAATTTATTTATTTAGAGACAGAGTTTTACTCTGTTGCCCAGGCTAGAGTGCTGTGGCATCAGCCTAGCTCACAGCAACCTCCAACTCCTGGGCTCAAGCGATCCTCCTGCCTCAGCCTCCCAAGTAGCTGGGACTACAGGCATGCGCCACCATGCCCAGCTAATTTTTTTCTATATATATATTTTAGTTGGCCAATTAATTTCTTTCTATTTTTAGTAGAGACAGGGGTCTCACTCTTGCTCAGGCTGCTTTTGAACTCCTGACCTTGAGCGATCCTCCCGCCTTGGCCTCCCAGAGTGCTAGGATTACAGGCGTGAGCCACTGCACCTGGATCCAGGATCTTACATGTTCCAGCTACTGACAGATCTTTGGTCCTTTAGGTAGGACAGTGGAACAGTCCTTGACTTAAAGCCCCAATGGAAACTGAGACTAATACAATGAGCATTTTGTAGTAAGAGCAAATATGAAAGTGGAGGAGTCCATTCTTAGCCCCCTGTAAGGTCATTTGAGATCAACAATGGAAAAAAAATTAGTCACAAGTAACCCCAGAGGTGTCTTCACATGATGTCTACACAACAAAGCTACTATTGCACGCAACATGATGGATCTCACAGACAAAATGCTGAACGAAAAAGCCAGACATGGAAGAACACATACGTAAGGATTCCAATGATACGATGCTCAACACGGGCAAAACAAACACGTGGTGATAGAGGTCAGAATGCTGGTAATTAGTGCAACCTTTGTGGAAAAGAATTTGGAGATACCTCAAACAGCTAGAAATAGAAATACCATTCGACCCTGCAATAGCATTGTTGGGCATCTACCCAAAAGAGCATAAGACATTCTATTATAAAGACATCTGCACCCGAATGTTTATAGCAGCACAATTCACTATTGCACGGTCATGGAAACAACCCAAGAGCCCATCAATTCATGAGTGGATAATTAAAATGTGGTATATCCTCACAATGGAATATTACTCAATCCTAAGAAATGACAGTGAGCTAGCACCGTTTATGCTATCCTGGATTAAGCTTAAGCCCGTTATCCAAAGTGAGGTGACACAAGACATGAAAAATGGGCTCTACATCTACTCACCATCAAATTGGTACTGACTGATTAAAACTATGGTTTTCAAGTGGTGGCAATGCTCACCAGGGATTCGGGGGGGGGGGGGGGGGGAGGGACCCAATTTTAGGGAGGTGGCGAGTATTTTGGAGAGGAAGGGCATAACTCTAACCCTTCTTAGGGAGAGGCAAAGATATACAATGTAACGAAAATGTCAAAAAAAAAATCAAAACAAAACTTTTTATTGGGTGGTGGGCAGGCAGGTATGGGGAGGAGGAAAGGGGTGTGTGCTTCCATAACGTGTGTGATGCACACCACCGGGGGACTGGACACATCGGGGGGAGGGAGGGGGGCAGAGGCAATATTTGTAACCCTAACAATATTTGTACCTCCATAATATGATGAAATAAATAAAAATAAATAAATAAATAAAAAAGAATGCTGGTGACCTTGGGGGGGGGGACTGATGGGAGGATGTTCAGGAGAGATTCTGCGGTGTTGGGAATACTATGCATACATGTGGTGCATACACATGAAAACGCCATCAGGCTGTAGACCTACGATTCGTGCGTTTTACTGTAAGAAAGGGATAGTTCAATGAAAAAGATAACAGGAACTCTGCTGCTGAACACCTTGCAATGGCTCTTTCACAGTGGAGGATAAAGTCTAAATTCTCAGCAAGGGATACAAAGCTCTTTGCAATCTACACAACCCACCTGCCAAACCTCCGACTTGCCTACCATGCTCTAGTCACATGGTCTTCTCTGAAATTCTCTAGACATGCCATTCCATCATTCACCGCCACGCTTTTTTGCATCTGCTCTCCCCTCCGCCCTCAGAGGAATAAGCCTGCTGTCTGCCCAACACTCTTGTATTCCTCCCGGAATAACCCCACTGGGCCCCCAGCCGCCCTGGGGCTGAGTCAGGAGCATCTCCTCCTTGTTCCCCCTGTGTATTTTTCTTTTCTTTTTCAAATATAATTTTATTTTTCTTTTCTTTTTTTAACATAATTTTATTTTTAATTGATACATAATAGATGTATATATTTTCAGGGTACATGTAATAATATATTCCAATAATTTGTAACATAAAATCAGCATAATTGGGATATCCATCACCCTAAGTACTTGTCTTTTTTAATGCTAGAAACATTCAAATTATTCTAATCTAACTATTTTGAAATATATAATAGACTATTGTAGGCTGGGCCCAGTGGCTCACTCCTGTCATCCTAGCACTCTGGGAGGCCGAAGTGGGAGGATCGCTCAAGGTCAGGAGTTCGAGACAAGCCTGAGCAAGAGCGAGACCCGATCTCTACTAAAAACAGAAAGAAATTAATTGGCCAACTAAAAATATATAGAAAAAAAATTAGCCGGGCATGGTGGCGCATGCCTGTAGTCCCAGCTACTCGGGAGGCTGAGGCAGGAGGATTGCTTGAGCCCAGGAGTTTGAGGTTGCTGTGAGCTAGGTTGATGCCACGGCACTCACTCTAGCCTGGGCGACAGAGTGAGACTCTATCTCAAAAAAAAAAAAAAAAATAGACTATTGTAAACTGTAGTCATCCTACTGATCTATCAAACACTAGGTCTTATTTCTTCTATCAAACTGCATAGTTGTACCCATTAATCAACCTCTCTGCACCCCCTCCTCTCCACTACCCTTCCCAGCCTCTGGAAACCACTAATCTACTCTTTATCTTCCTAAGATCTGCTTTTTAAACTCCTATTTTTGAGTAAGAACATGCAATAATTGTCTTTCTGTGCTTAGTTTATTTCACTTTATATATGACCTCCAGTTCCATCCATATTGTTGCAATTAACAGGATTTCATTATTTTTTTATGGCTGAATAATATTCCCCCGTATATTATTCATACCTGGTATAATTTATGACAATCAGCACTCGGTATTTTAGCACACTATCTACATGTCTGCCTCTCCCACTAGACTTAAGGCTTCTACAGGGCAGAATCTTGTATTAATCAGCTCTGTGCCTTTAACTCCTGGCTCCTGGTACCTTTCACAGAAGATGCCTGATAAATAATTGTTGAACTTGAATTGAAAAACACACAGTAAGACATAAAACAAATGGCAAAGGACGAGAGGGCATTTTAACCCATGTTTAGTTGAAAGAAACTAAAGCCTTTTAGAGTATTAGAAGCCAGAGATAGGTGAAGTAAAGAATAGCTTAGTCATCAAAAATGAGGTTTTTAAAAAATATTTTTTAAATCCAACTTTTGAAAGTTAAATTTAACAGATTAAAGGGAAGAAAGCAGCAATGAGAATAATTAGAGCGTTTTTTTTTTTTTGAGACAGAGTCTCGCTCTGTTGCCCGGGCTAGAATGCTGTGGTGTCAGCCTAGCTCACAGCAACCTCCAACTCCTGGGCTCAAGCGATCCTCCTGCCTCAGCCTCCTGAGTAGCTGGAAATACAGGCATGCACCACCATGCCCAGCTCATTTTTTCTATATATTTTAGTTGGCCAATTAATTTCTTTCTATTTTTAGTAGAGATGGGGTCTTGTTCTTGCTCAGGCTGGTCTTAAACTCCTGACCTCGAGCGATCCTCCCGCCTTGGCCTCGCAGAGTGCTAGGATTACAGGCGTGAGCCACCGCGCCCGGCCTAGAGGGTTTCTTTTTGTGGGTGTAGGGCATGAGATAGGTCAGGCTATTTAGAGCAATTGCAGTATGACAGCTAGTTGAGGTATCTAACATTTATGGAGCACTTACTGTCTACTAAGCACTTTGCGTTCATTATCTGATTACATTTTCATAGTAATCCCCCGTAGGCCTGCCATCATTCTCCATTTTACAAACTAGGAAGCTGATGTCCCCAAAGGGCAACTCGCTAGAGGTCACACAGACAGGATGTGGCAGCGCTGAGATTGTAACCCAGGCCTGGGAGACTCCAGAGCCTGGGACGGTGGGGCTGTGATCAGTGACCCTCTCCAGAGAGCCCCTCGGGAGCCCACATCGTGGTGGGTGACGGGCACGAAGTGGCACAGCCTGTGCCCCTGTGTCCGCTCACGGCACACAGCCAGAGAGCCACCCTGGGAAAGGACGCCTGGGAGTCCCTGGGTTTGGAAAGTCGCCTACAAACAGGCCCATGACAAAACCACATATGAAGCCGTGTGGTGGTTTCCCGTAAGGTATTCATGCCAGCACCTCCCAGGAGAAAACAGAACCACCCTGGAGGAACCCACAGGTTGACAGATCTGAAGAAATGGCTACTAATGGCAATATGCAAAAAAAAAAAAAAAAAAAAAAGAGAGGGAGAAAAGCAAACACCAGGACTCATCTCATAAGAGGCTTATGATGATTGCAAAAAAGAATAAATACATAAAAAAGCTTATGATGCACACACAGGTCCTGGGACAACCCACAGCAAGCATTATAGGCAACGCCCCGGCAACCCGAATACCATCATCCGGCTTATTCTGGGCAGTGGAGTTGGTGCACCCCTTGGCTTGGCCCCTCTCCGCGCTGGCTGCAGTGAAAATGACCTCTCCGGCCACAGCACACCGCCGTCAGAGAGCCACCAGCCTTTTACAGACTCTTCATGTGGTTCCCTCCCAGCCCCAGTACTTAACCGAAAAGGAAGGATAATAAAGGACCCCGAAATGAACATGTGTAGCCCTGGCACTTTTACCAGATTATCCTGCCAGATTTTTTATATGTTATTCCTCAAGGTACTTTCCAAAAGCAACATTTCCAGGGTGTCCTGCTACTCTGTAACGTAGCTAATGTGATTTTTTTTTTTTTCCAGGTCATAGGGGAAGACAAACAGACACATTTTTTACATTGACAGGCCTAGAAAAATAACAATGCACTGCCTGTGTTATATACAATGGGGCCTTGTATTTTTACAGCTAAACTGCATTAAAATACAGCCAGTGGACCCAGACTAAATCAATTTAATGACCTCAGGTGAGGACCCGGAGGATGTCCCTTCTTAAAGCAAATCCCAACCATTCAGCCTCAGCCACAATTTAGCAATGGGCCCCCTCCATGTCTCTAAAACGTTAACGTGAAATGTAGGTGTTTTGCCTCTCAAAGAAAGAACAGCCCCTGGACTTAAGGAAAAAGTAAATTGTGCAGGGAAATGCTCATTCTGTTTTTATCTACAACAAATGGATTTACATCTAACATTTTTTTCTAAGTATTATTCAATCAGATTGCAGAACCATACACAAAATACAATTTGGACACTAACAGGTAGAGAAGGGTGAACTGTCATGACTTCATCCTAGAAATCAGATTTTCTATGATACATTGTGTGTCTCTTTCTAATTGATTAGCTTCTCTAGTAAAAGGAAAGAACCACTTTCGGCCACCAATAATTTACATTTCTACATTTCCCCCACCCCCTCAAGTTTTAGATTCTTATATGTATTGGAAAGGGGAAGAGGAATGGGATGCTCAAAGGGGAGATTAAAAGATGACGAAGAAACAGAAAGGCCAGGCGTGGTGGCTCATGCCTGTAATTCTAGCACTCTGGGAGGCCAAGGTGGACAAATGGTTTGAACTCAGCCTGAGCAAGAGCGAGATCCCATCTCTACTAAGAATAGAAAGAAATTAATTGGCCAACTAAAAATATACAGAAAAAAAATTAGCCAGGCGTGGTGGCGCATGCCTGTAGTCCCAGCTACTTGGAAGGCTGAGGCAGGAGGATCTCTTGAGTCCAGGAGTTGGAGGTTGCTGTGAGCTAGCTTGACACCATGGCACTCTAGCCCAGGCAACAGAGTGAGGAGGAAGAAGAAGAAAGAAGAAGGAAGAAGAAGAAGGAAGAAGAAGAGGAAAGAAGAAGAAGAAGAAGAAGAAGAAGAAGAAGAAGAAGAAGAAGAAGAAGAAGAAGAAGAAGAAGAAGAAGAAGAAGAAGAAGAAGAAGAAAGAAGAAAGAAGAAGAACGAAGGAGAAGAAGAAAGAAGAAGAAGAAGGAGGAGGAGGAAGAAGAAGAAGAAAGGAAGAAACAGGAATAATGAGGACGTGGAAGGAGACACAGGGAAAAGGAGAAGAGTCAAGTACAGCTGACAAGACAAAAATGTCAGGACAGGGCACTTGCTCACAAGAAGGAAGTAGGCAAGTGCCATTCAGAGTTGGGAGGGTAACCAGAGGCCTCTCATTCTGTTTTCCAAATGTGGTAGTGTAAGATATTGGGCTATAAAGACAATGGACACCTTCCAGCTTCTATTTACTGCTTATTTGTTAACCGCAAGGCATTATGAGTACATTATGGGATGCAAAAGAGAAAGACAAAGAAAGCAGAAACCGGAGTCTCTCAGCTAAGACCCGGAACAGGTTAGAGCCTATCAAGGGCAGAATAAAGTAAGAATCACTGTGGGGGCGGATGCATGACCGGTGTGTAAACAACTGAGTTATAAAAGAGTCTCTAACACACAAAGGAGGGTCCTTGCCTGAAGAAGAAGCCACTGCGCTGGCACTCTGGGGGCTCGGACCCTAGCTCGAGCTAGACAATAAAACTCCTGTTAATAATTACAGCCTCGGTGACTTTGTCTCTCTGTCCTGCGGCCTTGTAAATCTCGAATATAACAGTAGAGCCTAAAAATAGAGCCTTGTATGTCTTGTGCTGAGTTACAAGGCAAAACGCGAAGCTATCAACACTACTACTGGGCGGCTATGGGGCCAGGCAGACACAAGACGGCAGGAACAAGATGTTGGCCCAGGGCACACAGACGGCCCAGAACGTAGGAGAGCACTGAGCGCTCTCGGTACAAGCCAGCTCAGAAATGCAAGAAAAAGGAAATCTCCCCTTCATCCCAGGCATAAGATTTCCCAGGGTGAGTAATGCCACCAGATAAAATCTGACTGTTCAATGGGCAGCTGACTTTATTACTAACTTACCTAAGTACAAATCTAATGAATTCTAACATTCTACCTTAAGTAACAATGCCAAGACAGAGGCGGCAATTTTAGTATTCGGTGCTATTATAGAGATTATTTAAATAAGAATCCTATTTCAGTTGTAATTCTTTACTAGTACATTTCCACATAATTGTGGGGAGCAGGAGATTTTATTAATTAATTAATTAATTTATTTATTTATTATTTATTGGAGACAGAGTCTTGCTCTGTTGCCCCAGCTAGAGTGCAGTGGCATCAGCCTAGCTCACAGCAACCTCCAACTCCTGGGCTCAAGTGATCCTCCTGCCTCAGCCTCCCGAGTAGCTGGGACTATAGGCACGCACCACCACCACGCCCGGCTAATTTTTCTATTTTTGGTACAGACAAGGTCTTGCCGTTGCTCAGGCTGGTCTTGAACTTTTGAACTTAAGAAATCCTCCTGCTTTTTGGCCTCCCACAGTGCTAGGATTACAGGCGTGAGCCACCGTGCTCAGCCCAGGAGATTTATTTGTTTTAAGAAAATATCTGAATTAATATTATATGTAGCAAAACAAAAATAATATGTGCTTTTAATGTATCAGTCAGTCAGAGAACTACATAGAGAGTTACTTGCATCTTCAGTTGAAATATGCACATAATGTCCCAGGGAAAATGGTTATTTGAAATACACACAGAATTTCAGGATCGAGGTACTTGTAGCAGGGGACTGGCTGCACACTGGTGACACTGGACAGCTTTGACAACTGCTCTTCCCAGGCCACATACCCCAGGCCCTGACACCAGACTCTTTGGAGTTGGGATCAGGCACTAATAGTTATAAAGATCCACAGGTGATTCCAATTTGCAGTCAAAGTTCAAAACCATTGTCAGAAAAGGAAAGCAAAATCGCCCCTGACAATCTGCCCTTAACTGAATCTTTCAGCGTGTGTCTTTGCTTTTGGATCCTTCATCAATTGCTTGAGACATCATGGCTGAGAGCTTTCAGCGAAGCGTGGAAGACTGAATGTACAAGTTTATACCTGCTTATACTCCAAACCCCTAAAACTGATAATAAAGCGGTAAAAAAAAGGTACCAGTCCATGAAATACAAAGAAACTATGGCAGGAGATGAACCTGACGCAAGATTAAAAAAAAAAAAAAAGACTTTTGGAAGGTGGGAAGCACACAGACAAGGGGTAAGTGACTTATTGCTGAGAAAACCCCCAAGTAGCAGGCCACGCAGTGCCGCGGTATCTCAGAGACGCTCAGGAATTGGGGTACCAGGAACCGCTGTGGGCCAGGGTGTAGAGTACAACTAAGTAGAAGTGGTTGAAAGATTGTATTACGAGCAATTTAGGACATCAGATTTCTTCTCCAGATGAACTCCAGCCAGGGGACCTACCTGTCCCTTGGCTCCAAGGAAACGGGCAGTCAACTCTGGATAAAATGAAAAGAGAGAGAGGGTTCCCAGAACCAGGGACCCCAGAAACAGCGAAGGCTTGTGCTGGTTAGATCCTCCCACAGCTACGAACGGGAGTTGTCAATATCCCATTTTACAAATGAAGAAACATAGTAGAGCGCAGAGCCAGCATTTAGAAACACCACGGGCCCGGCACGATGATGTCTTGTCTCATTCAATCTGCAAAGCGACCATACGAAGGAGGTATTTTTAGTCCCATTTTAGAGATGAGGAAACTGAGGTTTAGAGAGATTAGGTAGCTGAGGTTCTGTATGTACCAAGTAGCCGAGTTCAGGGACGGGCTCTGGTTGTGTCTGACTTCAGAGCCTGAGCGTTTAATACTAACTTAGCCGAAAACCTAAAGCAGAGCCCAGTTTACTGATACGGTAATTCATTTTGCAGATGTCTCCTGGTAAAATCTCCTTTTTCTCTTTTTCCTGAATCTGAAATTTCTGAATTTCAGTAATAAATTTCTAAAGCCACAGTAATGAGCAACATGAAGCAATTTCTTTATTTGTTTTAAATGATAACCTTCTTACTTTAAGTAATAATATTAGAAATATAATGTAAATATTTAAAATATGCCATAATTTTTACAAACCAGTTTTGACATTTCTTTTTTTTTTTTTTGAGACAGACTCTCACTCTGTTGCCCGGGCTAGAGTGTCATGGTGTCATCCTAGCTCACGGCAACCTCAAACTCCTGGGCTCAAGCGATCCTCCTGCCTCAGCCTCCCCAGTAGCTGGGACTACAGGCATGTGCCACCATGTCTGGCTAACTTTTTTGTATATATTTTTAGTTGTCCAGCTAATTTCTTTCTATTTTTAGTAGAGACGGGGTCTCGTTCTTGCTCAGGCTGGTCTCGAACTCCTGAGCTCAAACGATCCTCCCACCTTGGCCTCCCAGAGTGCTAGGATTACAGGTGTGAGCCACTGCGCCCGGCCGACATTTCTTTATTTAAAATATGCTAACAGCTTACAAAAACATCAGGTCTTTCTTGAGTTCTGAACACCCATTTGTGAAGAAAACACAAAACTGAACTCATATTTTGGCATTTACTATTGTGGCAAATACTAATGGCTAATATTTATGGAGCTCTTATTCCGTGCAGACCCGTTGCTAAGAGCTTCCACTTGTGTGCCCCAGAGTCCCTGCAGCAGCGCTAGGGGATGGCAATGAAGCCCAGAGAGGGTCAATAGCTTGTCCAAGGTCAGACTCCTGGTAAATGGCAAAGCCAGGATTTTCTAGATCCAGATTCTCCCTGCTCTACTCCTCCAAGCAGACACCATGATCCTCCTGTCCCCTCCTGTCCCAGGAACCTTTCTTTCCCGCTTGCTAGAACAGAAGGCATTCTGAGTGCAAATGAGGAGAGGGAGTGTACAAACCAGAAAGGCTTTAAAAGGTCTCAGGGGCTCTTAATGTAAATGGTGGTCCATGGTCCTGCCTTCTGTTGCCTTTACATTGCAAGTTCTGCGCACTGAGGTTGTGTTATTCATTCATTTAGAAATAACACCCTATGTGCAAAGTGCTTCCAGGCCGGGAGATCAGATGGTAGTTTTCAAGGACTTTTCCCTGGGGAGGTGTCATAAGAAATGCTCATAAAGGCAATATGTCCCTTATTTCCATTATGCAAACCTGATTGACTTACTCAGTTCAACGTTGGCACCTTAGAAAGAAAAACATGGTACTAGTAGACAAGTTGGTACAAGAGAAAAAACAAGTTACTTTTCCCAAACCCAGTTTGGACAGAGGGGTGAGACAGCTGGCTGGCCTGATGTTACTACTTCCAGATGTGCTGCTGGCCTTTAGTCCAGGGAGGTGACAAGATGCTATTAGGTGATGTAAAATACATATAATTACTGTTGTAATTATATAATATAGTATGCAACATAACGATAGTAGTAATAATAGTAAGAGTTGTAATCTCTGGTGGAAGAGTTTTGTTTTCTTCCATCAGGCCCCTACTTCCTTATAGACAACAGCTGATTTAGAAATACTCCCCTACATTTCTGTTCAAACTCAAATCCTAGTTATCAGAGAACCAAAGAATTATAGGTATTTTTGTGTAAGTATCAGGACATGCATACCTTCCAGCAAAAACATTTTTTCTAGTCAATTGAGGAACTGGAGTAGGGAGAATGGTACTCTGATTGATAACCAAACTCAGGAACTCTTCCTACCTATATAAATTTTTAATAATTTGCTCAGATTTTACAACTTTTATCCCATCAGAATATAAAGATAACATCAGGATAAGATTATGACTCAACAGTGACACACAGAAAAAGAAAATACTTTCACTTCAAGTGAGAGGAGATGCAAATCACATCTGTGATTAGACACAAGAAAACTTGCTTTTTCACTACTTTCCAGGGATTTGGTCTTGAGTAATACAGCTGGCTTTATTAAATGGAACCAAATAATTTAATAGGTACACAGTGATATGAAAACACTCTCACAAAGGTAAATGACCTTGCCCCACCAACAAAACAATCATTCATCTACTAATTTCCTGAGTTCTTTTCGCATTGAGATGACAAAATGGAAGCATCAATTATAAAAATATATTTTAAATATCTAAGGCAAGGTCCGGCACATAATAATAGGAGCTTAACATATGCTTGTTAATAACATGATGAAGATTAATTTAGCAATTTCATCTTCTTCACTGGAAATAGCATTTGGAATAATGTCTTTTTTATGCTTTTTTCATAATTCATTTATGAATACTGATCTCATGACTTTCAACATTCATTGCATAAAACTACATAATCTATCTTCGTATTATTAATAGAACTTCTAATTTTAAAAACCCCGAGCAATTATTCTGTATACAATTTATCCCCCAGTGTAACAATTCTCCAAAGCTAATAAAAGAAGCACAGTTCCTTAGAGGAAAGGTATCAATACATTTAAAATAAAATTCACATTTTAAAAAGAAATAAAAATGGAAGGAAAGAGAGATGCTTGATTTCACTTTCATCAATTCATTTAATGATCCTAAAGAGCAAATAAATATTATCACCCCCTTTAACAGATAAGGAAAGTGAAGCCCAAAGTCTTAAACCTAATAAACAGAGGAGTTAGGATTCAACCCCAAATCTGTCTGACTCTAGGACAATAGTGCTTATCTCTTATTAAATGAGAAAAGTGAAAGACCACTACATAATTTGAATAAGACTCACTGTTAGGTGAGTGAGTGGGAGGCTCATTTTGGGAGGCCGAGGCAGGAGGATTGCTTGAGCTCAGGAGTTTGAGACCAGCCCGAGCAAGAGCGAGACCCTATCTCTACACAGAAAATAGAAAAATAGGCTGGTATCGTGGTACGCACCTACAAACCCAGCTACTCAGGAGGCTAAGGCAAGAGGATCTCTTGAGCCCAGGAGTGTGGGGTTACAGCAAGCTAGGATGATGCCACTGCACTCTAGCTGGGGTGACAGAGCAAAGACTCTGTCTCAAAAAAAAGGAAAAAAAAAAGGACTCACTGTCATCTGATGAAGGTACCCAGAATTTATTCACGTATTCTTCATCTCAAATGACTTTCTTAATTACTAAAAGCAGATTCACTTGATTAAAGTAACCCTCTAGGACAGGGGTCCTCAAACTACGGCCCCGCAGGTCACATGCGGCAGGTCAAGGACATTTCCAGGTGTTTTGGCACTGCTGCCTGTCCTGCTTAGCAGCCGCCTTGTCCCAAGCCCACAGTGCGCATGTGTGGAATGTGCGCCGCACTCTCCAACGGCCCTCCAAGGGTCTGAGGGACAGTGACCTGGCCCCCTGTTTGAAAGGTTTGAGGACCCCTGCTCTAGGACCTCTGCAAATGAACATGACCAGCTCTTGGAAAAGGGTACCTCTGGCAGATTCTGTGCTTATTAGAATTTTATTCTAGCTAAGCTCAAGGTGTCAGCTGCTATCTCCTGCCGTTTGTGGCTGATTTTGAGGCAAACTGCAGTCTCACACTCCCTTTTCTTTTCTTTCCTCCCCTACCCCTTTTCCTTCTTTCCTTCCTTATGTATTTTATATAAAGTTTGTTCTTTATATATCAGTGTTATCTCAAGTTTACCTTCTGATTCGTTCTTTACATAAAATATCAGTGTTATCTCAAGTTTACCTTCCTTCTTTTGGCAATGGCTCCCAATGTATCCGTTTTTGATCCAACATTTGAATGCAACAGGAAAGCTGCTATTTAAAGAAACTTTCTAATAATATCCTGGTAATGCAAATGATCTTTTGGAAATTGGAAATAGAGAGGGGTATTTATAACTTAGGTAAATGTCTTGAACATGTGATACAGCCCACTTGTGCCTCATTTTCAAAACTACAAGCAGCATTATATACTTTCTGTACCAATCTCTGGAAACTCTCAGGATAGTCAGTGACAGTCCTAGGTCACTGAATGTCTTTTAAAAGGGAGAAGAGACAGTAAGGCATGACGGCCCAGGGCGAAGGCTGTCTGCTATGGAGTAAGCTCACTATCAGAAGATACCCTAATGCAATGAAGTGTGGCAGTATTTATCAGGAAAAAGAAAAAATAACCGTCTTAAAATATGCCCTTATCAGGTTTGAATTCCAGTGTGACACCTTACTCTTTCTGAGAACTCGGACAAGTTTCTTAACTTATTTGAGCTGCAATTTCCTCATCTGAAAAAATAAGCTTAAAAAAAAGACACTGATTTCATAGGATTCAATGAGATAATCCGTGTAAAGCACTTAGCTTAGTGCCTGGCACTTAGAAAGTAATCAATCATGATTTATTGATCATCTACAATTTTGGAGACATCTATAATTTTCCACTAAACTGTGTGCTTCTAGAAGTTTACTTATGAAAGCACATTGCTTTTTAGAAAAGAACCAAAGTTTTTTCCAATAGTTATAGATGACAAAAAAGAAAAATGTGTACAAGAATCAGAAAAATATAGAAAAGAGAGGGGAGAGAACTCTGTCATGGCAGCAGCTACCTTGAGGGTCACAAGGAAACTTTTAGCAGAAGATGATCTCAGTAAAATAATAATATTTACACAAATGACGGGCATATAACTAGCAGTGGTCATAGATTACTTATACCAGTTAGCACAATAAATTCAATATGGCTCTTATGAGTTAAGAATATTCATATCGTATATAAATTTCTTCAAGGATATAGACCAGGGAAGTAACCTGGGGAAAAGGAAAACAGGCAAACTTTGGTCTAAATATGAAAGGAAATCTAGAAAGAAAATGAATATTTCTACTGCAAGAACACTTAAAATACAGATAACAAGTCAGATGTCAGTTTAGGAGAAAGCATGGAAAAATCTCTGCAATCCTGCTGAAAAACTATCATAGCAAACCATCAATAACACTCTTGTTCATCTAAAAGAATTATGTTTCTTAAACTGTAGTCATCTTAAAAGACATTAATTGTTATTCTGTTTTTATATTGATAATATCATACTTCAAAGTATGTCATAGTATCTTTTAGGTCAACATTATTCAATAGCATTACTATTCTATTCTAAAAAGTTTTGTAGTAAGAGAAAAATTTTGTAATATTTTTCTTTCTTCCACTTGGTTTCTGTTATTATATCTTATCAAAATGAGAGTTTGGTTTTTTAACTTAAGAAAATTAAATACACATAATGCTTCCTGTTGCCATTCCTCTACCATACTATATGTTTGTCATTTTCAACAGTTTTAACACACACATGGTACAATCTTGTATTTTGGAGAAATGAATAAGATTGCTGACTGAAGGTCTGAAAAAGAAAATGACCAGCTGAGCCCTTGAATAAGAGCATATGTTTTTCATCCATCTTCTCGCTACTGTATTCATTGAACAACTCTTATAATAATAAAACTTTAAGGAACATGAACTTGTGGTAAGACCAGACAGAATATTCTGGAACTATGCTTTGAAGTGAAATCATTCTCTTAACATTTGAGATATAATACTACCATTTCACTGTGAAAATAATCACAGGTGAATGTTCTGCCCAGGTCCAACGGTCTTTGAAGTTCTCTAAATTCAAACATTAAAAACAGTGCTTGACAAAACTACTCACCTTATCACAAAATTACAAAGAAAACAACATACAGGCAAGACTCAGTCTATTTTGGCTTGTATCTAAAATCAAAGCTGTAACATTAAGCAAAATTAAAATGTGTACAAGATCATATTATTAAGACAACCTACATTTAAGAGCCCAACCTTTGGTCCTTATTTTATAGTTATCAAGGTGACAAAATAACTACTGGGTGACAGTAGGTATTTAGTAATCAGTGTCAGAACAGTCAATGTGTGGGCTCGTTCCATGTGATCATTTTATGATATGTGTTCAAATTTTGTACCAAAAAGTGCAGCTGTAAAAACAAATTTTATAGCTGATACGAAACACAAGAAATGAATATCGTAGGTTCAGAAAAACATTCGCTTGCACGTGGATGGGTCCTTGGGGGTGTCTGGGAGTTGGAACATTAAAAACTAAAGGCTTTGCTCAGCCATCTGGGCAGTCACTCAACCAACAACATTAGAGCTTTAGCACAGGCTGTTCCTTCTGCCTGGAAAACCTTTCGCTCTCCCTGTTCAGTTCACTCCAACGCAGCCTTCAGATCTCAGCTGTAGTGTTAGTTCCCTGGAGAAGTCTTTCCTGACTCCCCAGATTCCAACTCTCCCCAGAGTATGTGTACCTCTCCTCCACAGCAATGTGTCACCGTTGCGGCTCTGCGTGTTTATGGGTGCTCATTGGATCGGTTCCCATTTCCCATTGGCATGTCAGGCTTGCGAGGTAAAGGGGTCGTGGATGCTGTTTCACTGTTACACCCCCAGCACCTGGCACCTAGCACCTGGCCATGCACTTAATGCTTGCTTATGGAGGGATGGAAGGGCAGGGAAGAAGTAGAGAGGTAACTGCAGTTGGCTGGTTACTACTGGTTGGTTAGGTAATTGACGACTAGAATCCTACCCCAGGCCAAGCACAGAAGAGTGGTGTCCCTTCCACCAACCTGACCTGGTTCCCATCTACGTCCTCTCTTCCTTCTCCCTGTAGCGTCATGCTATAGGGGACATGGAGCAAGGGTACAGGAGTGGGAGGGAGAGCTCATTTCTGTGTATCTTTGCCTTCTAGCTCCTGCACTCATTTCAACCACGCTTTCCTCATCCTGGACTTGCTCTGGGGCGATGTGGTCAGTATTCATACATACGTTTCAATCAATAAAAGCTCTCCAGGGGCAGGATCATAACCAGGAGGGTGGCTGTCATGACACTGTGGCCACCTTTCAGAACAGACCTGTGCGTTGGACACAGCAAGGCCTTGGGGGACAGAGTCACCACCAATACATACAAGAACGCAGAGGGTGAACAGTCTGCTTGGGCGAGGACTAGGAGAGGGCTGAGGGCTGAGAGAGTTTGGGGTTCAGGAGGCTGGGAGCAATACCAACTTGTAACGGTCTTCCAGGTACCCACTGAGCCCTTCTTTCCAGACTACAGATAGAATCTTCTTGCTCACAAGCATTGCCCTTGTGGCTTGTTAAAACTCCCATGTTAATCTAACACGTGCTTACTGTCATTGCTTGTGATCTTGAGAACACAAAAGATAGCCAAGCAGTGCAAATGTGAAGGGCCTTTTAAAATTTTCATCAATAGACTTATTTTTCAAGAAGTTTTAGTTTTACAGAAACATTGAGCACAAAGTACAGAGTTCCATGTATCATCACCCTGCCCCTCCTGCCACAGTTTCTAAGGTGTCTTTTTTAAAAATACAGATTTAACTGCCAGAAATAAAGGTTCTAAAATCCATCCTTTCTGTTTCAGATTAATTGCCAAATTTGCTATTACAGGTAAGTATCAGCACTAATGAATTTATTTTAAATGACTTCAACGTTTAATTTATTTTGAAAGTAGAAAATTTAATAAATATTCATAAAGGAAAGAAAGAAGGAGAAATAAGAAGGGGAAATTCAAACATAATCCTTCTACTCAAAGATAACTACAAAAAACGTGACAGCGCGTGTGTATAGCTTTCAATACATTTCCCCGAGTATATACTTTTAATTTTTAAAAACAAAACTAAGATAATATTCCACCTACTATTTTGGTTAAAGGATACTTATCCATATAATGAAATATCCTGCCCATCTTTGTACTTTACTAAGTACATTCTCCAATGTTAGTTTTAAAGGCAGCATACTATTCCATTTTATAGATAACCATAATGTATTGAACCAATGGGTCCTAGCTATGGACATTCCATATTTATTTGAGAAATTGTAGGCATCTATTTTCCCCAGTTCCTTCTTTTCCATATCTTTAAAGAACAGCACTTTGTACGGTGGGAAAACCCTACAGTGAAACACTGGATAATTTATTTTAATCTTTATACAAGATCCTAGTGTTGGCAAGATGGGAGAGAAGAAAAGCTCTTCCTATGACCCTTGTTTAACTTTAGACGGATGTGCACGCTCCAAAGCGAGCACATTGATAAATAGGTTTTGGCAGTTCACTCTCCCTACCTTAAGTAGTATTACAGTGTGTCATTGGAGTGGGTCATTTGGAACAGGAAGCCAGGGACACTGTGTGGTGTTCTCCCAGGGTAAATTCACAGATACCTCATAGAGGGCTTTGGCAGGACTCTCAGCGTGCACAGAGAAGCATAGAAAGTGGCTTTATTTTTAAAGCTCAGATTCAGCTGAAGGATCCGCCAGAGAATCCAGAGGAGGGGATGACTGGGCTTGGGTTAAAATAGCTGGTTTATTCTGGCTTTCACAGTGCACAAAAGCTTTACTCATTTGCCCGGCAGTCATCTGCTAATCTCACACCTTAGGATAATGCACACACATCTGCATTAACATCAAGTCCCTGACTCTGAAGGGAAGGATACCCAGGAGACTGAATTTCTCATTCACGCCGAGTTACTGTGTTTTCATATTTTATTGCAATTCAATGTAGCGACTGCAATTCAGCTCACCACAGGCAGCACAAAGAAGATTCATCAACAAAAGCAACAAGATATCAAATTTCCTGTAAAATTTCCCAAATGCTATGCTTCAAAATCACAGTAGTGAGTCTCGAGGTATATAATTTTGCCTTCTAAGTGGCTCTTTCATTTTTAGAGGATAGAGCTCTATGGTGGAAGAAAAAATTGCTACTTTTGTTTATAGATTTTCTTATTTCTCCAAAATGGAAGAAGCTTGCTGGTTTGGTTTTTCCCTCGGTAATAAAAGTAATGCAACATGATGCTATAAAAATTCATATAATATAGAAAAGAAGCTCTAGAAAGTAGAAAAATCACCTTTAATCTCATTATCCAAAGATAGCTGCTATTGTTAAGTTGGATAGCTAGTATATATTGTTAGAGATTGTTTTCTCCCAAAAATGTATTAGACATACTTGCTTTGTAACTTTTCTTTACATTTTAACAATATATATATGCATCTTTCTGTGTCAATCAATACTTTTTACAGCTGCATAATTAACTATTTTCAATGCTTTGAAAAGTTCTGATATATTTTCACTTTGAAAATTAAATTGGTAAAACTGTTTTGGAGGAGGGGGTCACGTTTCAATGCTGACATCTGGCTTTTTTCCAAAGAGGGAAACTTCTTAGTAGACATTAATTAAAATAAATAACCCAAACATTTATAGCTACAAATTTCTGCATAAGCAAACAAAACTATGCACAATAAAAACAAAATAAAACCATTAAAATGTCTAAAAAAATTTACATTCTTAAATTTTATTTCATCAGTTGTTTATTTTTGAAATGAATTAAAGTAGAATTTTTGACGTTTTATGTGTTACTCAACATGTGTTACTTAAAACTAGGTTTATAAAAGATCAGATGATTTGTACAAAGCAAAAGCATTAAAAGAAGAAATTCAATTAAACTAAGAAAGATAATTGTTCACTAGTCTTTATTAATTTGAAATTAAATTAATTATGAAAAGCAAGTCAATTAATTCTAAAAAGAATCTTGATTAGTATCCAAAATGATGAAAGAAGAGTGTATATAAACTTTTAAATTGTTTAAGAATTTTAAGTAATAGATAATAAGTAGAGTACATGAAAAAGTCATTGACTTATGATGTATGAAGTGATTTGAGGGCAAATTAAAATAATAAACAGTTATTATCAAACGGTATCTATGTTGTGTACACAACATCCCAAATCTGTGCTTTTCTGATTATTTCCTCCCTTCTGCTCATAGCACAGACAGAAGATGATCTAGAAGATACCTTTCATCTATAAGTTCACACATACTGTTCTGCTTTGGAACAGTGTTTTTTCTAATGTTTATAAATTATAATACATTTCTTTAGGATTTGATGAAAGCTATATATTCTTTCTCTCTATAAAATATATATCCCATATTATTGTGGACGAACAAGATTCTCCCTTTAGGCACTCTCCCTTCTCGCTTAGGAATGGAACTCCCAGAATAAAAACTACCTGTCGTAGTTGCTCATTTAGCTAGATAGGTCATGTGACTACGTTCTGGCCAATGAGATGTAAGCGTAAGCGCCATGGTCAATTTCCAGGAAGTGTTCTTAAAGGTCAGTAGCACAGCCGTCTTCCCCTCCCTCCTCCACTCCATCTGTATTGTTAGCCTGAATGCAGAAATGGCAGCTGGGAGTGTGAGCTGTCATTGTGGACCACGAGAAAGAAGCCACAGGCTTGGTAGAGCAAGACAGCAAGAGAGGAGGCCTTTGGTCCCTGATGGTCGTAGAACTGCTCTGGATAACTTATCTCTGGAGTTTGTGTATTTGAGAGGAAAATGAACTTATATTTTGTTAAGCCACAGTTATTTTTAGGTGTTCTATCACTCACAGCTGATTCAAATATTAGCTGATACAGGTATACATATATACAGTTTGCATATAATTTCAGGGGGGGGCACGGTTCAGGGACCCCAAATTAAGCATATCGCTTTAGAAATATATGTGATATAATGATAACCACATAATGTTTGTGCTCTCTAATTAACAAAATTGTTTTCACATCCATTATCTTTCTCAAACTTCACAATCACCTGTGAAGTAAATATTGTTTTTAATCCTGTTTATTGATTAAAAATAAAGATGTTCATAATGGAGTGAAAACTATAACCAAGGCGAATGACTCCAATGCCCAAGCTCTTATCACTATTCCAATGATTGTAGCACCTGTACAGGTATCTCTTACTTTCATTAAAAAAAAAAAAAGATTATTAAAAACATGGAAGAAAGGCAAATGTATACAACTTAAGTGTAAGAATTATATGCTAAAAGGGGGATTCCTTTGTTTATTTATTTTATTTCAGCATATTATGGGGGTACAAATGTTTAGGTTACATGTGTTGCCTTCCCCCCCTTCCCCCCGCCCCAGTCAGAACTTCAAGCGTGACCATCCCCCAGACGGTGCACATCACACTCATGTATGTATAAACCCATCCCTCCTCCCCCCTCACATCTTCCCGACGCCTGATAAATGTTATTCCTATATGTGCACGTAGGTGTTGATCAGTGAAGCCAATTTGCTGGTGAGCACATATGATGCTTATAAAAGGGGGATTCTATTCCCACATAACTAAAACACTTTTAGATATTATAAAGTTTTTTTTTTTTTTTTTTGAGACAGAGTCTTACTCTGTTGCCCAGGCTAGAGTGAGTGCCGTGGCATCAGCCTAGCTCACAGCAACCTCAAACTCCCAGGCTCAAGTGATCCTCCTGCCTCAGCCTCCGGAGTAGCTGGGACTACAGGCATGCCCCACCATGCCCGGCTAATTTTTTCTATATATTTTTCATTGGCTAATTAATTTCTTTTTATTTTTAGTAGAGATGGGGTCTTGCTCTTGCTCAGGCTGGTTTCGAACTCCTGACCTTGAGAGCGATCCTCCTGCCTCGGCCTCCCAGAGTGCTGGGATTACAGGTGTGAGCCATAAAGTTCTTGATGATATTAAAATTATTTCTAATTTTTTGTGCCAGATAGTGATATAATTTGCACATGATTATTTAGAATATGAAAGGCAAAAAAATTTTTTGTTTAATGTGCAATACTTCACTACCACCATCCTTTCTTTCCATGATAGATCCTACCCTCAATGGTATATAACCTAACGCAGGCTAACTCAGGTGTTCCCACATTTATAACTGCAGTCTGTGGGATAAACTTTCTTTTCTGGGACATGATATGAGTCCAGTATCTCAGCTACTTAAAGATAACTTCATGTATAATATATCATCACCCGCACATTAGAAGAGGTCCAGACGTGAGACAGAGATGGAGAGAGAAAGGGTACTGTTGGCAATTCAGGTCCTGGATTTAGACCCTAAGATGTCTAGGGCTACCCTGGCTTCTGAATTCTTTGACTGGACTTAGTCTCCTAATAAAACCACCATCTATGGGTTCTATATCCATGAATTCAAACAATTGTGGATCAAAAACATTTTTTAAAAAATTATATCTATACTGAACATGTGCACACATTTTTCCTTGTCATTTATTCTCTAAATAACACTGTACAACTATTTACATAGCATTAGATTATATTAGGTATTATAAGTAATCTAGGGATGGCATATACTTTCATATGGGAGGGTGTGCATAGGTTACATGTAAATACTATGCCATTTTATATAAAGGACTTGAGCATTGGTGGATTTTGGTATCCATGGGAGTTCTTGGAACCAATCCCCCTGGGATGACTATACGTGTTATTTTTCTCTCTGGAAATGCATAAATCTTTGAAACGTTTTCACTCTCTATTGCTTGGCTAAAGCTCATTTTATGAGTCTAATAAGGTTGATCTGGTCCCTATAATTGACCTGACCCATGCTTAGCCCCTAGCAGTAAATACTATCTGAATGAGGCTAGCATACCAAGCATTCCAAACCCTGCTCCCTCTCTGAACACTGCCTTTGGATTGTCCCTCTGAAAATGAAATCAAGATGCTGAAAAGGAAAGGTAGAAGACATTAGTTCTCTTGCCAAAAGATCTGTAGAAATGAGTAGGCAAAATGACACACAGGCATACCTTGGAGATAGTGTAGGTTCAGTCCCAGAACACAGCAATAAAGTGAATATGATGATAAAGCGAGCCACATAAATTTCTTTGGTTTCCCAATGCATATCAAAGTTATGTTTATACTACACTGTAATCTATTAAGGGTGCAATAGCTTTGTGTCTAAAGAACAATGCATATGCCTTAATTAAAAAATGCTTTATTGCTAAAACATGCTAACCATAATCCCGAGCCTTCGGCAAGTTGTAATCTTTTTGCTGGTGGAGGGTCTTGTCCCCATGTTGGTGGCTGCTGACTGATCAGGGTGGCGGGGGCTGAAGGCTGGGATGGCTGTGGCAATTTCTTAAAACAAGACAACAATGACGTCTGCCTCATTGACACTGACTCTTCCTTTCATGAAAGATTTCTCAACAGCATGCGAGCTATGCTGCATTTTACCAATGGTAAAACTTTTTTCAAAATTGGAATCCATCCTCTGGAACCCTGCCACTGCTCTATCAGTTAAGTTTCTGTAATATTCTAACTCCTTGTCATTGTCATTCAACGATGTTCACAGCATCTCAACCAGGAGTGGATTCCATCTTAAGAAACCACTTTCTTTGCTCACCCCTAAGAAGCTTATCTGTTCAAGTTTCATGAGATTCCAGCAATTCAGTCCCATCTTCAGGCTCTACTTCTAATTCTAATTCTCTTGCTATTTCTACCACATCTGCAGTTACTTCCTCCACAGACATCCTAAGCCTTCAAAATCATCCATGAAGATTGGAATCAGGCCGGGCGCAGTGGCTCACGCTTGTACTCCTGGCACTCTGGGAGGCCGAGGTGGGAGGATGGCTCAAGGTCAGGAGTTCGAAACCAGCCTGAGCAAGAGCAAGACCCTCCCCTTTCTACTAAAAATAGAAAGAAATTAATTGACCAACTAAAAATATACATAAAAAATTAGCCAGGCATGGTGGTGCATGCCTGTAGTCCCAGCTACTCGGAAGGCTGAGGCAGGAGGATCGCTTGAGCCCAGGAGTCTGAGGTTGCTGTGAGCTAGGCTGATGCCACGGCACTCTACTCAGGGCAACAGAGTGAGACTCTGTCTCAAAAAAAAAAAAAAACCAAACCACACAACGTTTATTGATTGAGTTTGCTGTCTTAAGATGGGTGCTGTTCACGGCACCTCCAGAATAATTACAATAGCAACATCAAAGATCACTGATCACAGATCACCATGACAGATATAAAAATAATGAAGAAATCTGAATTATTGGGAGAACTACCAAAATATGACACAGAGACATGCAGTAAACACGTGCTGCTGGAAAAATGGCACTGATAGACTTGCTTGATGCAAGGTTTCCAAAAACCTTTAATTTGTAAGAAATGCAATAAAGTGAAGCATGAGAAAATGAGGCATGCCTGTATATGTGCAGAGATTGTTAAAAAAAAAAATGAGAGAAAGCAGTTTTATAGCAAAAGGCATAATTTCCTAACGCCATTTAAAGAAATCTGAGTCGACAGGGTGGCTCTCTCTAGTCTTAATTTTCATGTATTACCAGAAAAAGCTTCTATCACAGTTGCAACTTTTCACTGGGATATCTGGATGGTTCCTCCATCCCCTTTTAGTCTTTTTCTAAAGAAACCTTTTATACACAAAAACATTCAGTTATTTTCTTTTGGCTAAAAAAAAAAAAAAAAAAAAAAAAAAACCACAAAACAAAACAAAAAAAATCCAGTCTTATAAAGTAGGTGTTCTTTAATGCATCAAGGTTGATGAAAACCATCCCCCTGGACAGGAAGTTCAAAAGACAGCATGGCAGGCGAGAGCAGACCCATCTGCTAGGGAAACACGTTAGCATTCTGCAAGGGCCGAAGCCCCTGACAAGAACACACGTTATTTATGAGAAGCCTCTGCTCCCTGGCTCTTGTCAGGCTCCTTCCCAAGCCACGCCGGGGCTGAGCCGGCGTGCTGATATCTAGCTGGCCTTGGGTCCCCGCAGCTGTCAGAAGCGGAGGTGATAGTGAAATATTAAGAGGAAAATGAGGTGGATGGCCCAATCAGTGGCAAAAGAAGTCATATGAAAAGCTGCGAGGGAAAAGGGACCTGCCAACGCTGAGCTCTGAAATATAATTCTGCATCAAACTTAATGAGCCTTGAAATGGTGATGAGCAAGAACCACCCCCCCACCCGCCCCCCGCTTTTCCCTACCTTGGCCGGGAGCAGGCTGCCTGCTGCGCTAGTATTTACCCAGTGGGCTGCTCTTCTGCCATTTGCCCTTTTCTATCTATCTATCTATCGACAGAGTCTCAACAGAGTCTCACTCTGTTGCCCAGGCTAGAGTGAGTGCTGTGGTGTCAGCCTAGCTCACAGCAACCTCCAACTCCTGGGCTCAAGCGATCCTCCTGCCTCAGCCTCCCAAGTAGCTGGGACTACAGGCATGCACCACCATGCCCAGCTAGTTGGCCAATTAATTTCTTCCTATTTTTAGTAGAGACGGGGGTCTCACTCTTGCTCAGGCTGGTTTTGAACTCCTGACCTTGAGCAATCCTCCCTCCTCGGCCTCCCAAAGTACTAGGATTATAGGTGTGAGCCACCACGCCTGGTCTTTCTTGTTTTTAGAACAAAGCATTTCTTCCTTCAGCAGCAGAGTAGAAACAATAGGCTTGGTAATTGCCCTAATTTAAATGCAACAGGCCAGACAGGTGGTTCACACCTGTAATCCTAGCACTCTGGGAGGCCAAGGCAGGACGACTGCATGAGGCCAGGAGTTGGAGACCTGCCTGAGCAAGAGTGGGACCCTGTCTCTACTAAAAATAGAAAAATTAGCCAGGTGTCATGGAGCAGGCCTGTAGTCCCAGCTACTCAGGAGGCTGAGGCAGGAGGATCGCTTGAGCCAAGGGAGTTTGAGGTTGCAGTGAGCTGGGATACCCGCACTGCACCCTAACCAGGGCAACAGAAAACGCACCAAAAGTCATTTTGTATACTGCTCAAAGTATGCCAAGAAAAGGTCTAGGAATACAGTTCAGTTATAAGATGTGTATCATTTGAGTACCTAATGGTATCATCATAGAACTTACATTGTACTTTCTTTCTCTAACGAAGAACATTCCTTTGTTCTTCCAAGAAAATCTAGCTTTGGAGGGCATATGTAGGTTATCGGGCAAAGTGTAAGCATTTTAAGATCTCACAGTATGACAGGAAAAATAACAACAATAGAAGGTTTCCACATGAAGTTATTTCAATATTAGATCAGTGCTTTCAAAACTTTATTAATTTGATTCCTTTAAGTGTTGGATTGTGTTGAATGGGTCATATTTCAGTTTTAAGATCTAATTTTCACTTCTCTTTTTCTCAACAAACCATGGGAAATTTCAGTAATAATTAATATTTATACCCTAGTTTGACAAATGCTCAATCATCTTTGCTATATTAAAAGCTTATTCTATCTTTCTTGGATTCATGAGCATTTATTTCTAATGATAATAATGAATATTTAATAGGTCATCTTGTCCAATACTCCCAGATCAAGAATGAGCCATGGAACAATTAAGTAACTTGCATTAGGCCACATAAGTTGTTGTTATTAGTTTATGGGATTTTACATCTCAGATATGCAACACTTTTCTTTGTGATAAAACTGTTCTGTCTTGCTTTTCAGATCAAAATTCTACATGAGAGCTTGGTATACTATGATCACTTTTAAGCTCCAGCATATTATAGAATATCACAAAATCAATACCACTAGAATCATCATCAGACTTTGTTGACTTTTCTAAAGCCTTTGCATGGTCAACCAGCAATAGTTATTGGTTAAATTATAGGAGCAGTTTTTTGAATACCATCATTTGTCTTAAACTAAGATAGACCAATTGCCATATCAGTCTCATTTTATAGACAAGGAACTGAGGCTCAGAGCGGTTAAGTACTTGCTAGGAATCACAAAGCAGGTAGATGATGAAATAAAATTTTAAAACCAGGTCTTTATATCTCCCAAGCTCATATTCTTTCTACTATACTAAATTGCCTTTAAGCTCAATTTACTTTTTTTTGTAGCAAATAATACAAATTACTAAAACATTCATAGGTCAGAAATCTATTTTACTTCTAAAAATGGAAAGAGAGCAGCCATAATTAATCAAGGAACAATTTGTGGCAAAGTCCAATGTTAAAGGTTGCATTTTGACAAAGAGCCAGTCTATAATTTTAAAACTGCACATTATGTGCTTATCTCAACAGCAGGGTATAAATTAGAAGGCCTGCCTTCTATGACAAATCAAGAAGCATTTCCGGCCGGGCGCGGTGGCTCAAGCCTGTAATCCTAGCTCTCTGGGAGGCTGAGGTGGGCGGATCATTTGAGCTCAGGAGTTCGAGACCAGCCTGAGCAAGAGCGAGACCCCATCTCTACTATAAATAGAAAGAAATTAATTGGCCAACTAATATATATAGAAAAAATTAGCCGGGCATGGTGGCGCATGCCTGTAGTCCCAGCTACTCGGGAGGCTGAGGCAGGAGGATCACTTGAGCCCAGGAGATTGAGGTTGCTGTGAGCTAGGCTGACGCCACGGCACTCACTCTAGCCTGGGCAACAGAGGGAGACTCTGTCTCAAAAAAAAAAAAAGTAAGAGTATTCAAAGCACCAATAATTGCCATTATATGGGTCCTGGCACGGAGATTATCAGACTCTTACTAAATGCTTACACTCCCTTTACATTGTGCTTTACAACCTGGCCAATTTCAACTCCTCAGCCCAAAGCATGAGAAAGTCACTCTGTCTGTTACAAATCACTATTGAGCTAAGACTCCAGGCAGGGGATGTTTGATGGCTTTATGGCATATACATGTCTGTGCTATATAGAAAACACATATAAGAAGATTTATATGCATGAATATACATTTTAATATATACATGAAGAAATTCCTTTCTTCACTGTGGGAATAGTTAGTTATGCCTGTTGTATCACACCTATAGACACATGGTAAGGATTAATATATTTGTTTAAGGTAATATCAGTGAAGCTTGGCCTTTGTAAAAGGATACCATCACACAGGACCAAGTGTTCTAATAATGAAAATTATTAGGCTTCTTAGCCTAAGTATACAGAGCTTTCATCTCACATTTAGATTTTTAAGAAATATCACCATTTGTAATTACCAGGTTCGCTCTGTGTTTAGGGGTAAAACAAATATTTTGTAAGCTATGGTGTTATAATAATGTTTCCCCCAGTCTTTATTCAGAAATCTAAGACCTTCTGGTTCAAAAGGCCTTAGAGGAGATACTTGAGCAAAACTTTAATTTGGTTGTATTATAGGATATTTTGGTATAATTAGAACATGATTGAGCAATGAAAACTATTAAATTATAGTCTATACAGGCGTCCTCAAACTATGGCCCACGGGCCACATGCGGCCTGCCAAGGACATTTATCCGGCCCACTGGGTGTTTTTGCCGCCGCTGCCTGTCCTGCTTAGCAGCCGACTTGTCCCAGGCCCGCAGTGCGCATGTGTGGAATGTGCCCGCACTCTCCAACAGCCCTCCAACGGTCTGAGGGACAGTGACCTGCCCCCTGTTTAAAAAGTTTGAGGATGCCTGGATAAACACTGAAGACTTTATTCTAAAAGTTGCAAATGAAGATAACCTATGTATAAACAGGATTTTTAAAATGCCTGATTATTTTAAAGATCAGCTTTCTCCTTGAAATGACCCAAAGAAACAGATGGTAATAAGCAGGTATACCACATTGATAGGCCTTTCTTTCTCTGGCCCATAAAAAAATAAAGCAAGGCAATTAATCTTAGTACTCATAATACAAAAAGACAGGGAGGGTATGTGGGAAGCCTTCATTTAACCTCTGAGAACTACATTTTATGTAATTAGGAGATATGTCAACAACCAGGTTTCAAAACCTCAAAATAAACATATCACTGGGGGTCTACTGGCAATGATATTTTCATATAAATAGCCGTTCAGGGAATAGTAAAGTTAATTTTGTATGGCTAACCACTCAAGAAAGGCATTTAAAGCAACCACACACAACACAAAACTGCCATATCTCATCAAACCCAAACCCGTCAATTGTAAAATACATCCCTAAAATGTTAATATTTGAAAAAAAAATCGTGCATCTTAGAGTAGATGAAATACATTAAGTATGTGATAATTCCAGCTTCATGTATTATCTAGTACATTATTTCAATTACTTGCTGCAAACTACAACCTACCTCCTAATATCCCATAAATGCAGCCCATAATTAAATCTACACTTGAGCACATATGAAACAATTTCAGGCAGTTATCTTAGTGCGTGGGTGAACAAAGTCTAGATGACTTCTGTGTAATCTATCTTTTATATCCTGGGAGGAATATTTGTTGTTATAAACAACTCATATTCTTAAGCAATTTTAGCTTTTATAAGAACTTACAGGGAAAATAAGAACTCTGGATGATTATTACATAGCTATATCAGGATGACTTTTAATTTGTTCACTGATCTTTATAAATTTTCTGTGTTGGTTTTTAAAAATTGAGATATAATTCACATACCATGAAATTCATCACTTTAAAGTGTGCAATTCAGTGGATGTTATCATATTCACAAGATTGTACAACTGTCACCACTATATAATTCCAGAACATTTAAATCAGACCTTAAAGAAACCCAGACTCATTGGTGGTCATTCCACATGAGCCAATCTCTTATAATAAATCTCTGTCTGTCTCTCAATATATATCAATATATCTCCCTCCTTTCTTCCCTGCCTCCCCACCCCTCCTCTGCCCATCCCAATGCTCTGGCAACCACTAATCATCTTTCTGTCTCTATAGATTTGACTATTATGGACAATTCATATAAACAGAATCATAAAATAAGTAGCTTTTTGTGTCTGTTTTCATTTAGCATAATGTTTTCAAGGTTCATCCACGCTGTAGCATTTATTAGTATTGATTCTATTTTCATGACTGAATATCATATGGATACAACATTCTGTTAAACCCCCATTCATTCACTGATAAACATTTGGGTTGTTTCTAATTCTGAGATATTAATTTTTAATTACATTTTTTATTAATGTTAGATATTTATTATTTAATAATACTACTGTGAAATTCATGTATAACTTTTTGTATGGACATACATCCTCAGTTTTCTTGGGTATAGGAGCAGAACTGCTGGGTTATATGGTAACTCTATGTTCAACTTTCTAAGGAACTGCCAAACCATTTTCCAAAGTGGCTGGACTATTTTACATTCCCGCCAGGAATGTATGAAGTTCCAATTTCTCTACATTCTCATCAATACTTGTTATTGTCCTTTTAAAATTATCGTTATGGCCATCCTGCTGGGTGTGAAGTAGTATCTCATTGTGGTTTTGATTTGCATTTCCCTAGTGGCTAATGAAGCTGAACATCTTTTCATGTGCTTCCGGTCATCTTCTTTGGAGAACGGTTGGTTAATTTTATGTGTCAACTTGACTGGGCTAAGGGATGCCCAGTGAGCTGATAAAGCATTATTTCTAGGTTTGTGTCTGTGAGGGTTTTTGCAGTAGAGATTAGCATTGAGTTGGTAGAATGAGTAAAGAAAAGCACCCTCACCAATGAGAGAGGCCATAATCTAATCCACTGAGGTCCGGAACAGAACAAAAGGCAGAAGACCAAATTTGCTCTCTGCTTCAGCTGAGACATCCACACCCCCCTCCCGCAGACATCAGTGCTCCTGGTTCTCAGACCTTCAGACTCAGACTGGGACTTATACCATTGACTCCCCTGGTTCTCAGGCCTCCAGGTTTGGACTGGAATTATACCACTGACTTTCCTTGGCCTCCAACTTACTGATAGCAGATTGTGGGATTTCTTAGCCCCTATAACTGTATGAGCCAATCTCTTAAAATAAATCTCCATCTGTCTATCTCTCTCTCTCAATATATATCCTGTTAGTTCTACTTCTCTGGAGAACACTGACTAATATAGATTTTGGTGCCAGGAGTGGGATGCTATTATAACAAATACCTAAAAATGTGGGAGAGTTTTGGAACTAGGTAAGGGGTAGAGGCTGTAAGAGTTTTGAAGTGCACTCTGGAAAATGTCTAGATTACCATGAACAAAATTTTATAGGTGATTCTGGTGATGGCTCAGAAAGAAAAGAAAAGAGCTATAGAGAAAGCCTCAAACTTATTAGAGAATATCTAAGTAATCATGTTGGTAGAAATATGGATGCCAAGAGCCATTCTGATGAGGTCTCAGATGGAAAAGAGGAATGTGTTATTAGAAATCGGAGGAAAGATCATCCTTGTTATAAAGCAGTAAAGAACTTGACTGAATTGTGTCCAACGTTCTAGTGCTTTGTGGAAGGCAGAACTTGTGGACGATGAAACTAGATATTTAACTGAGGCAATTTCGAAGCAAAGTGTTGACAGAGAGGCTTGGCTCCTTCTTACTGCTTGTAGTAAAACGAGAAAAGAGAGAAATGCCTTGAAGATAGAATTGTTAAGCAGAAAAAAAAGCAGAACATAAGGATTTAGAAAATTCTCAGCCTATTCACATTGCAAAACAAGAGGACACAAAGGGTGTGGCCAAGCCAGCATTTGAAGCAGAGATTAGTATGGGACAGTCATCTCAACAGAAGCCAGGAAGGATCCCCCAAGGCAATGGCAGAATGACCTCAAGGGGGATTCAGAGATCATAAGGTCTGCTCCGTGGTCTCATCACCTCGCTTATAACAAGTCAGATGGCTTGCACCCAAAATTGTGACACCAAAGCTGTCCAAAGCCATGGGAGGCAGAGCTGCCTGAAGCCTGGGTGGCCCAAGCCCAGCCTGACAGAGCTACAAGAGCAGGACCCCTGCCCCAGGAGCCCTGAAGGAGCATTCAACCAAAGAGGATTTTTTTCAAGCCTTCAGATCTCATGGAGCTTGCCTTATAGTTTGGACTGAAGTCAGATCTGTTACCCCTCTCTTCTTTCCTGTTTCTCTCTTTTGGAATGGAAATGCCTATTCTATGCCTGTCCCACCATTGTATCTTGGAAGCATATAACTGGTTTGGTTTCAAAGGCTCACAGCTGGAGAGCAATTTGCCTCAGGATGAAACATGCCTTGAGTCTCACTTATATCTGATCTAGATGATATTTAGATGAAACTTTAGATTTTAGATTTTAGGGTTGATGCTGGAATGTGTTAAGATTTGGGGGGCTGCTGGGATATACTGAATGTCTTTCACATGTGAAAAGAATGTCAATTTGGGGGTCAGGGGTAGGATGTTATAGATTGAATGTTTGTGTCACCCCAAATTCATATGTTGAGATCCTAATTTCCAATGTGACAGTATTAGAAATGGAGCTTTTTGGTAGGCGATTAGTTCATGAGGGCACTGCCTTACAATTCTTTTAGCATAAAAGTAAAAATTTCTCTGTTTAATTCTATAGTTATAAAACCAACAAATATCTAGGAATGGGCAAATTAAAGATTTCATAGCCAGAAGACACCAATTAATTTTGTTATGAGACAAAAGATTTTGTTTCTATACAAGTTAGGAAAAAATTGCTTGAAAATCCATCAAAATAAATCTGACCGATTTCTTGCCAGGGGATAGAAATTAGGGCCATTTCTAGACAGTCTATCTGTCTGCAGAATTTCCATATTTTAAAATTAGTTTTGGAATCTCCATCTGCACTAAATACTAGTATTATTAATTCACAGAACACCATTGCTTGCCATCATTTCTAATGATGTGGAGTTACACAAAACATATTTCTCCTGCAGCATTTCAAAACATGCTCAACCATTAAAAGAAAATTGATTTAAAGACATCTGTGCCAATATGTATGACATATTTGCTTTTTCTACAGAGAGCTACAACAGCCAGAGCTTTGCCTTGGTAATAATAAAATACGCTATGGTGACTTCCAAGCGCTGTATAGTTTTGCAATAGAAAACAAGCTGGATAAGCTTTGAAAGTTTGTCAGGAACTGTGATGGCCGGGTGGCAAGTGGGATTATACTAGTCCCAAGGGACGTTGCAAAACTATCTTCCCAACCATCTGTTGCTCTGTATCTGCAGCTCTACTGGACGCCAGTCAAAAAGAAGATGACAAGTGAGAACTATTTTTGGCAACAAAACAAAAAAATAAGAAACTCAAAATAAACATCTTCCCACAAACAGTTGGGCTTTCTGTTGAATTTAAATCATGCATGACAACAATTTTTAGACAATGCACACACTGAACTCACTGAAAGTGCCAAAAGAGATAGAATGAAGAATGAAAGGTAACCAGGAGGTGACATTTCTTCAGGAGGCAACTTGTCCCTTTACTTGTTTTTCCCCATAAGGTAGAAGCTCCATGAGGGCGGAGACTAAGTCTTAGCTCTGTATTGTTAGAACTTTAGTGTTGGCTAAATAAATACGTAAAAAGAGGGTATAGTAAAGGACCATAAGGTCCAGATAGGAAAGAAATGAGCTTGAATAAAAATGAGTACTGCATGTGACTTGGGATAAAGAAAGAATACTGACTATGGCAGTGGGATTCTATAATGGAGTTTTTCATAACCATTCATTCACTTATTCAACAGATATCTGTGAACCTACAATAGGCACCTCCTTAGGTACTGAGGTTGAAGTTATAAACAAAACAGACCAGAACCCTGCTCTCATGGAACTTACAAATAGAACCTAATATTTAACAATCATGGAGCACTGAGGTGTGGCAAGTCTGCTATTCAGAGCTTCACAAGTACTATACCTCCTTTGATCTTCCCCACACTATGGGATGAGCACTATCCTTATTCCCATTTTACGGAGGAGACAACTGAAGTTTAGGTAGAGGGACTTGCCTAGGTCCAGGAGTCAGTAACTCAAACACAGGCATGCTTAACCACTGAACCTCCAATCTTCACTATGGCATAACCCCATCACAGCCATCATGGGACACTAAGACATCATGGGCCCATGACCACTTTGCATGCTATTCATTTCTAGAGGGTAGTTACGCAAAGGTGCTATGCCATCTTCTGCCATATTATGCACTATAGTCATTCAGGGATGCGAGATAAATCTTCCAGATTTGTAAAGCTTAAAAATTCACTCAAGAAAGGCAACTTTGTGTCTTTGATGATTTTTTAAAGCTGCAGTCCCCAACCCCTGGGCCACAGAGCTGGGCCTGTCCGCGCCCCCCAAATCCGTGGAAAAATTGTATTCCATGAAACACAAGAAGGGGTGCGGGGTACACAGCAGGAGGTGAGCGGTGGGACAGGGAGTGAGCAAAGCTTCATCTGTATTCGTAGCCACGCCCCATTGCTTGCGTCACCACCAGAGCTCCGCCCCCCTGCCCACTGCCCCATCCACTCTCAGTGGAAAAATTCTCTTCCATGAAACTAGTCTCTGGTGCCAAAAAGGTTGAGGACCACTGATTTAAAGGGACGAGAAGAGAGCTAGGAGATACCAAGTTAAAAGAGATGCTCTTAACAGTAGGGAATAATGCTGTAAGTTTTTCTAAGATGGCAGAGAGCTGGCCCTCACTAGGGATAAGGAATTAACTATCAGCATCCAGGGGAAAGAGGAAAATAGGTAAAAGAAGAACTCTGACAAACACTTCACTAGGGTGCTATATAAGTCCCAAAGTGATTATTAACAGGAGATTCAGAATATAAAAAACTAAGAAAATCATCTGTGTATATATTGACTGATGCTTTTCCAGTAATCCAGACTGTGGAAAATGCCTTATAAAATAGTGGTGTAATCACCTAGGGATATCTATATAAATCTTATTGCTAAATAAAAGTGAATTATGACGTATTGTTCCATAAAATGTCAATTTAATTCAACCTTCAACAATTCAAATCCAAAACACCTAAAGTCCCTCCTGAGTCTTGTGTCTACAACTTTCATAAAAACTGCTTAGGTGACCAGTGATATAACACAGGCAGACCTGAAGATTTCTGGGAGAAGAGCTGCGCTCTGAAGTATAGGGCCATGGAGTATGGCACTTTGCAATCCACTTTTGCAACATCACATCTTCACTATTAAGTCATGTTTATTTTCCATTTATCACTTATAGCTTTTCCCTTAAAAATAATTCTTTAAGTTTATATTCTGCTAGAATATCAAAACTCTTACAAGATGAGATGATTAAGCAATTAAAGGAATATAACTCTTCCAGAGTCAAAATCAGTATCACTGTAGGTTTTTAGGCAGGTGTGGTAGAAAAGGAGACATCAAAATTACGACAGAATGTGATACCTGCAAAGTAATCTCACTGAATCAAAGCTGTATTAGAAATTGGCATATGACATACTGTGTAAATGATACCCTATACTTGTGTTTCATTTCATTCAACAAATATTTATAGAATATGTTATATCAGGCCTTGTGCTAGAAATATAAACACAGAGTGACACAGTCTCAACCTTTGATGAATTAAAATTACCTTTCATATTTGTAAATAGATTATTTGTACACTTGGGAGTGGGGGACAACAGGCTTAGAAAGCTGTAGGTTTAAGATCAATTTCAGCATGAGTAGGGGTATAACCTTAGACAAGCCACGTAACCCTTTTCAGCCTCGATTTCCTCATTTGTAAGTGGGATTGTTACATAGAGTAGCTTTACTCTTAACGAAAGTTAATCTTTCCATTGTGCGTTGCACAATGGAAAGATTACATCCCATCCTCTCTGGTCTATTTCAGTTTGTAGTTGATATTAGTTTGCTAGGGCTGCTGAAACAAGTACCGCAGACTGGGTGGCTTAAACGATAGAAATTTACTTTCTCACAGTTTTGTAGTCTAGAAATCCGAGATCAAGTTGTCGACAGGGTTGTTTTTTCCTAAGGCTTCTCTCTCTCCTGGACTTGTAGCTCAGGAATTAAGTTACCAAGACTCATTACCTGGGTGAGCTTGGGCAAGTTACTCAGTTTCCTCATCTATTCAATGCAGGATAATAATAGCAGCTACTTACTAGGGCTTCTATGAAGAATAAATACACTGTTTGAAATAGTGCCTGGCACAGAAATGTACAACAAGTATTATCTATTAATATTATTTATTATGTTTTAAAAATATTAGCATTCCTGGTGAGGGGACTGAGGTCATTAAGAATCAGAAATACTACCATAGTTATGAAATACTAAATAAATTATGCAAACAAAAAACAATTGTGCACACATGCATGAGTGTATGTGTGGGCGAAGGGAGAGAAAGATAGTTTCTTAATATGGTTAAGAGGCCATAATAACCATTTTCTGTCCATGCTAGATCGCGAAATTTAATTACCTTCATTAAATTAGCTGTTGAAAGATCATTAGGATTACATTACAAATTCTCATTATTAAAAAAGATGCTTTTGTAGGTATTCTGTCAAAGCATCCTGTGGAAATAGGATTTGGATGGACAATGTATGAACACAGGCACAAGGCTCCCTATGGAATCAGCCCAAACCTAGCAAATATCAAGAGATTCTAGAAAACGAATTTCTGGTTTTATTTCAGCATTCTTTTGAGTCCTGAAAATTTGCTTCCTTTTGAAGTATATTTTAGTCTCTATCTTTTCCAGTGAGAATAAGATATATCGATGTTAAAGGGAAATTGTAAAAATTGGTTTGTAAGTTTCCATTTCTATCTCATGACTATGCAAATACTCAGAACTTCTGCATAAATAATCACGACGACCCCCAAAGTAAGTTTCAGAATGAATCATGCAAACCCACAGCTGTGAGATTAAGTATAAAAAAAGACAGATCTCCACTTCTGGCACAACTTCAAATGCCTCAATGGAGACAGAAAAATGTCAAACACAAAGATTACGGTGAAACACTGCAGCTTCCATGGACTGGGAAGAAACTACCAATACTTTCTGTATGGTAGAATATTTAACACACTGCACCTCTCAGGCATTATAAAAGGGATTGGCTTGTGGAAACTGAGGACTAGTGACTTTACAGGTCTGTACTAGTCACTCCTATGCTGTACAAGAAACTAGTGAATTTCCAAATGCTGATGCACCAATAAGGAGACCGGGGCCTCTCTCAGGTCCTGTTCCTCTCTTTGACCCCTGTTACAACATTCCTGTTGCACCAAGCCAAAGAGCATAAGTCTCCAGAATGATATTCTCATTTGATAATAGTTGATCTTTTCAATTCTAGATAGTGACAGCTTCCAGTAGATTCTAGCTCACAGTACATGTGTGAAGCTTTAAACTTATCTACTGATACAGAGGAAGTTACTCATGGAAGAAATATCTTCAATGCACAGCCCACAGTCTGGCACTGCTGAGATAGTTGTTTGAAATGGAAAAAAAAAATGTAGTACACAGAGCTTTTAAAGGAGAAATGTAAGAAGACACTGGTTGAAGTTAAAAGATAGAATGGTAGAGAAAACACCATTTGTAATAACAATGGAAAAGGAGATAATACTTAGGAATAAACTTTAAAAGTTTCAAACCTATATAAAAATACTTTAATAAAACACTCCTGCAAAACATAAACACAGACTTGAACACATGGAAAGACTTTCCTGGTTCTTGGTGAGGATGTCTCACCATCATCAAAAGATGTTTGTGCTTACTAACTCAGTTTTGTGAAATCCCAATAAAAAATCCAATAAGCTTTTTTTTCTTTCTTGGAAATAAAAAATTGACTTTATCGACCCAGCAATAGCATTGTTGGGCATCTACCCAAAAGAGCATAAGACATTCTATTATAAAGACATCTGCACCCGAATGTTTATGGCAGCACAATTCACTATTGCAAGGACATGGAAACAATCCAAGTGCCCGTCAATTCATGAGTGGATAATTAAAATGTGGTATATGCTCACAATGGAATATTACTCAATCCTAAGAAATGACAGTGAGCTAGCACCGTTTATGCTCTCCTGCATTAAGCGTAAGCCCATTATCCAAAGTGAGGTGACACAAGACATGGAAAATGGGCCCCACATCTACTCACCATCAAATTGGTACTGATCCTGATTAAAACTATGGTTTTCAAATGGTGGCAATGCTCACCAGGGATTGGAGGGGGGAGAGACCCAATCTTAGGGATGTGGCGAGCATTTGACGGGAAGGGCATAACTCTAACCCTTCTTAGGGAGAGGGAAAGATATACAATGTAACCAAAATGTCAAACAAACAAACAAATAAAACAATGAACAGAACACCAAGCCAGAAAGAGATTTAACCACAGATGGAAATTAGCGTATGACACAGGTGTAACTCAAAGTGCTGGGACGAAGATGAACTTTTTAATAAATGGTGCTGGGACCACTGGATAACCATTTGGAAAAAGATAAATTTTGATCCATTTCTTATGCCATCCATAGCATAAACTTCAAGTTAATCAGATACTTAAAAAAGCAAATTATACAATTAATTTTAATGGGCAAATTCCTCATAATACATCTATCATCTGAAGGTAGGAACGACTTTCTAACTATGACTCAAAATCCAGACACAATTAAAAAAAAAAGATTCATGTATCTGAATCTAAAAAAAACCTGAACAGCAAAAATACCATAAGCAAAGTCATAAAACAAAGCATAAGAAATTATTTGGAAATTTTTCATAAAGAATGAATGTCCCTAATTTATAGAGAACTTTTTAGATTTGAAGAAAAGGTGACCAAAAATACTACAGAAAAATAGGCAAAAGACGTGAATAAAAAATTCACACAACATATGAAAAATTACGTTAAAATATGAAAATATGTACTTCACTTAAACGAGAAATTCATATTAAAATTACATTGAACATCATTTCTCACTCATCAGTTTGATGAAAAAATTAAAAGCTTGATAATACAGTCTGTTGGCAAGGCTGAACGAAAACAGGCCCCCTCATACATGACTTATAGGAAGGAAGAGGGTATAGTCCCTGTGTAGGGAAATTCTGCAGTCTAATTAAATCATATGTATTAACCTTTATCCAGTATATCATGACTATAATGACCCAGCTAGAAGTTTGCTCCAATTGTATACCTCCAATGCATATACAAGGTTATTCATTGTATCATCATCTGTAATCACACATATGGGAAATTACCTAAACTTCCAAATATAGGATATAGCTGAATTAACTATGATGCATTCACACAATGAGGTACTAGGCAGATATAATAAAGAATAAGAAAGCTCTCTATGAACTGATATGCAATAATTTTCAGGATACATTGTTAATTTTAAAAAGCATGGTAAAAAAAGAAAACCCAGTACATATAGTATGGTACTTTTTATGTAAGAAAAAGAGGGGAATAAAAAACCATAAATTTCTCTTCTTATTGTTGCAAAAGGAAACACAGGAAGAATAAATCAGAAATCAATAAAATTGGTTACATAGAAAGGGATGAGGTAGGAGGAACATAGGTTGGAAAGGATAGAGTGACATTTCTGGCTATACCTTTTTGTGTAGGTTTTTTTTTGAGACAGAATCTCACTCTGTTGCCTGGGCTAGAGTGCTGTTGTGTCAGCCTAGCTCACAGCAACCTCAAACTCCTGGGCTCAAGCGATCCTCCTGCCTCAGCCTCCCAAGTAGCTGGGACTACAGTCATGTGCCACCATGCCCGGCTAATTTTTTCTGTATATATTTTCAGTTGGCCAATTAATTTCTTTCTATTTTTAGTAGAGACGGGGTCTCGCTCTTGCTCAGGCTGGTCTCAAACTCCTGACCTTGAGCGATTCTCCCGCCTCGGCCTCCCAGAGTGCTGGGATTACAGGCGTGAGCCACCGCGCCTGGCCTCTTTGTGTAGTTTTAAATTTGTAATAATGTTAATGTTTGATATGGCCCCCAAATACAATTACATCAATAAGCATAGGAGAAAACCCTAGAGTTGAATGCATGCTATTGATTGAGTGCTTACTATGGGCTGGCTGAGCAGTGATCCTACCTGCCACTGTAAGTGGGGTACTCATATGATTCACCACACTCTAAGTGGGGTACGGTACTCATACGATTCACCACTCTAAGTGGGGTACTCACACGATTCTTGATTTACAAAGGACGAAACTGAGAGGTAAGAACTTGCCACGGTCCCAGGCATAACTGGCAGGGAAACATTCAATTTTGTCTCTAGGAGACTTCTTTCCTCCTCTTCCGCATTTTAACTGCCATACTGCATCCATTTCCTCTTATAATTTACAAGGCTTTTTTTTTTTTTAATGGCAGGCTTTTGTTTCAGCGGTATCCATGTCCCATGGAGCGCGAAAGCCACTTTGGGAATGAACTCTGATAGAATTCACTGTTTCTTGGTAGAGACACGAAAGGAATCTTTAAGTCAGCGTCAAGCAAAGGCCCAATGTAAACATTGACAACATTGCCCCTGAAATCAAGTTTCTTCCCAAAGTCAGTCAGGGGGTGGATTAGAGGGAACGGTGGTAATAAAGCCAGCTTTAAAATCCTGTGGTTTGAGGGCTTAGAAAAAAATAAAGTCTCCTTAAGGTTAGCATACACTGTTCACCCTGCAAGGACTGCTGGTAAGTTTGGGATAGGCAAGTTCTGCAATGAAGTATGCTTTCATTGCAGAACTTTCCAGACTCCTAAAGAGTGCTGTAATCCCCTGTGGAAAACAGATAAATTGAGGTATTCCAACAACACAGATGAAACCCAGAACCCAGGGGCCAATCAGCAGTGACATCACACCACATTCCAAAGCTGGCCTCTGAGCACAAGTTGCTCGTGCAGAAACCAGAGCCTGTTTTCCAGCAGGAATCGGGGGTGAGAGAGCGTCGGATTTTGATAGAAGAGTAACTACCATAGGAAGCCAATTACCTTCGCTCAAACAGGCCCCATCTGTCTTTCATAACCAGGAAAGCAATGGGCCTCTTGCATGCACACCTGAGAAGTTCTTGTTTTACCAGATCAAACTCAATCATATGTTAAGCAGGAAAAATGTATCCAATATTTTTGCAGTCTGGTGACAAAAAGACTAATCCTCAAAGTAATAAATGCATGTAAGAGAAAACTAGGACACTTTAAATATGTACAATTTTATTGGTCAATTATACCCGGATAAAGCTAGGAAAATAAGAGATAAAACTAAATCACAAAAAAAGTCTTAGAGGTTACATTTTTATAATTTAAGACATGTATCACTTCTGTTCGCACTGGCACTACGAGAATAGCAGCTGTCGTTTACTGAGAGGTTATGATGTCTTAGGCACTGTTCTCACAATGCTATGATCTAGGAACTACTAGAATAACCCACTTCCCAGGTGAGAAAATTAAGACACATAAATATGATAGAACTTGCTCAGGGCCCCCATGATGAATAAATAGCCAGGACAAACTCAGTCTGTGGAGCACTAGTCCTAACCACAGTGATAGAAGCATTAGTGACTGATATTTTTGCATTGCAGGGCAGTTATTAACAAAGCAAGCGTTCATGGTTAACATCACAGGTCTCTGGGGCATAGAGAGGCAAAGGTCCCTGTTTCATGGCCCACACAGGGAGAAATAGACAGTAACAGTTCAGAGAGACTGTCAGAACCAAAGGAACCCAAGAAGACTTTTTGCTTCGATGAGCAGAAGAAAATTTATTGAAATTTTATAAGGCCACCAAAGTTTAATGACTGCAAAAGGGCATTGGAATAAAGTGGCCAAGGTACTCCACGACAAAATAAAAATAAAATCCTGTATTTCGAGATGTGCAACGTTTGGGGGATGGTCACGCTTGACGCTCTGACTCGAGGGGGGATGGGCAATATATGTAATCTTAACACTTGTACCCCCATAATACGCTAAAATAAAAAAAAAAATAGAACTACAAAAAAAAAATCCTGTATTTCGCGGAAATGGAAAAATTGCTAGCTGCCATCCAGACTCTTCGTGTATTTACAGAATGTCATTAATATTCCCAAACTGCCCTATAATGCCTCTTCTTCCAGCCAAACAAATGGCCCTGAGTCCCCATCACTCAGGAGTTCTATTCATAGATTCGCTCATTTAACAGATGTTGGCCAAGTGGCTGCTAGGTGCCACATCTGTGCCTGATACATTTCTAGGCCTCTGAGGACATTCATAATGGTATGGAACTCCAATTCCTGTTTTAAAAAAGTGGCACAATGATAAGCGAACCATTTCCCAATTGATCAGAACTGTTGCTCCACCAATAGGCAGGTGGAGAGAGAACAGCAGTGGCCACAAACTCCACCATGTGTCTGGGGCCCACAGGTAGGACAAGAGAAGGAAGCAAGGGCTAGATTCTGGGGTGGGCCCCAGAAGGAGAAGAAAGCAAGGGGTAGATTCTGGGAGAGAACAGGGCCCTTCTAAGAGGCAGCCACAATTCAGCTCCGACCAATTCCTGCCATTCCTTACATTTTTCAAAGAGAAACAAGCAAAAAAAAAAAAAAAAATCCAGTTATTTATGTAAAGTCTGTGTTGTTCGTTTGGGTTCCAAATGACAGTTATCACAAACACTGAGTAGACCAAACGCAACAGGGCCCCGGAACAGCTGAGGCTTGCTGGTGACGGGTCTACAATCCGGTTTCCTTCTGAGGTGTAGAAGGAAAGCAGCTGATTGCATCGGGAGAAGGCTGTTGTAGACAACGCTTTTAGGTCCCTTCCGAGTGCACAAAAGAAGTGACACTGAATCATTGGCAGAGCTGACTGAGTGCTGGGCTTATACGACAGACCTGGTCACATTAGAATGGTGTCCTGCCTTTTTACAGGCAAGATATGGGGAGGGGCAGCAAGGCATGTGATCTTGACTCCCTTTGTGGAGGAAAGTGACATTCTGGCCAGCCCTGCCTGTGTCTTGTTTTATATTACATACACAGAGCTAATTGGTTATGACGGCTGCAGTGATTAGAGCTGCATTACCAAGGGGATTTCTTAAAAGCACACATTAATCAAGAATACTAATACAAGCAGCTACCAAGATCGCTCTCATTTTTCTTGTCTTCTTTTCCAAAATGGGTCCCTGCTTTTAATATCTCAGCTGCCACCATCAAATCGCGTTATCCATTTAAACCTAATTCTGACCTCATGGGATCACCTAAGGAATGAGTTCCTAACACTCACTGACTTTGGTGCCAAATAATAGAACAAAAAAATCCAAAGGAAAAAATATCCTGGACCTCTGAACCCTGACAAGCTGACATGGTCCAGCTCGCTCAATACAGAAGGGAAGGAACAGTCCCAGCATGAACCCTGTCCTGGCAAGAACTTCAGCCTCTTAATGGAACAGCTGTTTTGTAATAAACAATGAGGAATAAACAGAAAAATAGGTGGGAAGGAAACGCCAGAGCCTCTCATTCCTGAATTAGTAGGCAATATGCACAGAGAAAAAGAACCTGGGCCTTGACCTCAGATGGGCCTAGATTGAATTCTCCCTCCTTCACTTAATGGCTGTGTGATATTACATAAGTCAATTAACCTCTCTGAACCCCATCTTTCTCATCTGTAAAACTGGGTAGTAACACCCAATTCATAGGATTACTATGAAGATTAAATGAGAGAGAGTATGTAAGACATTTTATAGGCACTCAATGAATAGTAGCTGTACTTATTTTTAACATTATTATAGTCAACTTATGACTTATAAGAAAAGCAGGACTTATTTCTAAACTGTGAGATTTTTTGCAATATGCCTATAATTCATGTACAATATTCTCTTACTGCTGCTATTAAACTGCCATAGAAGGGCTACTTTCTTTGCTGACCTGTTCTTTCCGGCCCAAATGTACATTACAGATTTGTATTTTCAATGAAGAACAGCATGCTGGATATTTACAACCTAGATAATAGTCTTTTCATTTTCATTTCTCCAACCTCTATTGCAAGGTACGTTTCTGTCTCCCTATTCCCACCCTATCCCAGCCCATCAGCTAGACATGAGTCATCTTGGGCAGAAATAGAACATAAAATTTGCAAATGCTTGAGCATTACGTTTAAGCAACACTAGTCTAAGCAAAAGACAAAACAACTAGGCTGTGTACATACGGAGCTAGCTTTCTCACTCCCAGACTAGGTCTAAAAATGTGTCGGGTCGGGCCAAGGAAATGAGGAGAGAGATGGAGAGCACAGCGGGTGAACGGGAGGCACGAGCATTTCCACCGTAAGCACAGCCTGGGGACAGAGAGAGCCGGGGCAGCAGCCAAACCAGTGCCCAGGGGCCACACTGCTGCTGTCATTGGGTGGGGGGACCACTGACAGACACGGCCAGCCAGTCGCCAGCTGAGTGCCTATAAGAAGTGATGCTCAGTGATGCCCAGACTCTGCTCCGAACCCCCAACTGATCCTCTCCATGCAATAAGACAGCCCCTACCCCATTCAGCGACTGGGACCTTGTTTGAGTGCTCCAGCAGAGAGTCTCTGGAGTGACATGCTGTCTCAGGGGAAGCCCCTCTCGTGTCTGATCGGGGTTGGAGGTCTGGTGGAACACAGTGCCCAGGTTCCATACAGGCCCCCAGACCTGCCCCCTCAACCTTCTGAGTCGGTAGGTCTAGGCTTTAGGACTGCAAGGCTGTATTTTTAACACCCATCTCACATGACTCTGATACAGCTGATGTGTAGCATAGTGCTTGAAAACCACTTACTCTAGAGAAGAATTCGAACAGAGCTTCATAGGCACAAGAATCCCCATACTGGGGACAGGAGTCCAAAGGCTCTGTGTACAGTGACAAGCCTATAGGGATAGAATATTTGGGGGGACAGGGCTTCATCCTATTGGAGGGCTCTATCTATAGGGATAGAATATTTGGGGGGACAGGGCTTCATCCTATTGGAGGGCTCTATTACTTTACTGTTTAGACTATGAGCCCAGTGAGCTAGATCGCCCCGCAAGACGGTTTTGGTTCTGTCTGGATATTTTATGTGTATAATAAATATTAATTCCAATTAGTGCTGGATGACATGCTAGGAACACAGGACCAAGTATTTGAGAAAGAGAAACCAATTCTTCTTCTCATCTAGGTAAATGAACTAATGTCTGATAACCAAAGTACACACAGTTGGATCAAAGAAAGCTCAGGATCACCCTATAAAGTTTTCTTTTTCTTTTTTTTTTTTTGAGACAGAGTCTCGCTTTGTTGCCCAGGATAGAGTGCCGTGGCATCAGCCTGGCTCACAGCAACCTCAAACTCCTGGGCTCAAGCGATCCTCCTGCCTCAACCTCCCGAGTAGCTGGGACTACAGGCATGTGCCACCATGCCCAGCTAATTTTTTCTATATATTTTTTAGCTGTTCAGCTAATTTCTTTCTATTTTTAGTAGAGACGGGGTTTTGCTCTTGCTCAGGCTGGTTTTGAACTCCTGATCTTGAGTGATCCTCCCGCCTCAGCCTTCCAGAGTGGTAGGATTACAGACATGAGCCACCACTCCTGGTCTATAAAATTTTCTTTAGAGAAAAGAAGTATAAGAAAGTAAATCCATCTCAACTATTCATAGGTTAAATGTCCTTCTCTTGTGAAGTTAAAACAAAGTATTTCAGTTCCAAATATGTATGTGTGAAAGAAAAATAGAAGAGTCAATTCCCAGATGAACAAAGTGGTTTGGGGCAAGGCTAGCTATATTCACTGCCAAGATGATGATATATTGTTACGATATTTGGCTTATGATGGATAGAAAAAAGTTTTCTGTAATATAGCAAACAGTTTTCTAAAGCAAGAAGATTTTACAGAAAATATTCATCATTACCAAATAGTTCCCTCATCAGCTAACATCTCAGAAACCAGGCCTCGACCCTAAAGGGTGAGGTAGCAGTCTAGCCTCCATTGAGTTTAAACAAAATCTAAGAAGAGAAAAGGAACACCATAAAAATGTCAAAACCCCATATTTGTTCCTTCCTTCAGGCAGCACCAGGATTTTAAAGCGAGAGCTAGGAATGCATGAGTGGATAATATACAGTCCCACCCTCAGGAGCTTAATTTAACAGAAGAGATAACAAACAGCAGTAATAGCAGCTATACAAGGCAATCCCATGAGATAGGTACTAGTATACCCCCATTTTAGAGATGGAGTAATGGAGATAAAGAGATATTAAGTAACTTGCCCAAGATCACGCAGGTAGGAAGAACACTCAGGTACAAATTTCAACCAATACAAATACAAGTGCCCTAGGATTTCCACAAATCAATACTGAGGCAAAGGGGTCACTTTGGGTAGTGATAAGTAGGAAAGGAATAAGAAAGGCAGTGACATTTGAGTTGCATCTTAAAGAATGAGTGGGAGTTTTATAGGTAAGAATGGGGAGGAAGGAATGTATTGTAGGCATAGGAATTGGCATTAAAATATAGCACAGTTGGGAAATAATTTATTGTAGCGATAGACTAAAATTATTTAAATCCTGAAAAAAGAATACAGAAGGGTTCTTCTTATTATTACTACATACAACATGTTAGAATATTATAATTATATTTACCTGAATCAAATGCTTTTCTTATTCTCATTCTCCTTCGCTAGCATTTTGCAATTTTTCCATTTATTACAGGCAACAAAAAATTATCAGCTCTTTTTCTACATGTATAAGAAAAGCAGAAAGTGCTCAGAAAGGCCAGTCAACTCCCTGCTGTCAAGAAGCTAGACTCAGGCTGAGTGCAGTGGCTTGTGCCTGTAATCCTAGGACTCTAGGAGGCTGAGGCAAGAGGATCACTCAAGGTCAGGAGTTTGAAACCAGCCTGAGCAAGAGCGAGACCCTGTTTCTACTATAAATACAAAGAAATTAATTGGCCAACTAAAAATATATAGAGAAAAAAAATTAGGTGGGCATGGTGGTACATGCCTGTAGTCCCAGCTACTCGGGAGGCTGAGGCAGGAGGATCACTTGAGCCCAGGAGTTGGAGGTTGCTGTGAGCTAGGCTGATGCCATAGCACTCTAGCCCGGGCAACAGTGAGACTCTCAAAAAAAAAAAAAAAAGAAAGAAAAAGAAAAGGAGGCTGAACTCAGAAGCGAGGACACATGTTCATGTTTCTATCGGTGGGTACACACGCCTGATGACAGGCCCGGGTTGCACATGGGCAGACAGATACCTGGGGCCAGGAGCAAAGCCCCTCCTGCTACTTTACAGCAAACACGATATACTCGAAGCCTTCTCCTTACAAATGAAAGGCTACCTAATAGGATGCTGTGATTTAAGAATGCTAATTTTGTGATTGACTGGCATAGTTTGGGCCTGGTTACAAAGGGATGGGACAGACACAATGCTGTAAGGGAAATGCATTTGCATAGGCAAGAGGTGTCTTAGGCCAAACTAAAGTAACTGCCAGCGTGTCTTCTGCGCGCCTTCTGGGGAGGGCCGAGTCAGCACACACTTTTGTCACCAAGGTATTATCTCCTGTGTGAACCCACGTGACCACGCTTTCCCATGGCGTGTTGCCACTATTGTTGTGAGCCATCTAAAAGTGGTCTCCGTGTTCTTGGCCAGGCTCTTGCCGTGCTACATGCCCACCCCCGGCAAGAAGGAGTATGTCATCTGCCCGCTGCCACCCACCCGTCTCTTCTTGCCACTCCCAGATGCTTGCTCCAGTGGGTGCACTCGCTGGCCACAGAGCCCACTCCCCACAGATGCAAATAGAAGTTGTTCTAGAAAATGTTTCAGGGGAGATGGTTCCATCCAGCTTGGGAGGGTTTGGGAGAGCAGCTAGAAAGGCCTACAGAAGCTGGCTGAGGAGAGATCTGTCAAGAAACGTTTGCTGAGAGGCTTGAGCTGGATACTCACTCACTCCTCAACCGTGGGGCAGCCGATTTGCCCACCTAACGACAGAGCATGAGCTGTGTGGATGGGCCTCACCTAGAGAGAAAGAAGGCGACTCCTAGGAACCGCCATCTTGGCAGGAAGCCTCCTGCTTCACCTGTTTCATCCCTGTTAGGATCAGGCTGGAAAAGAATTTGCAGAGGTCTAGAGAGTTAAAAGATGGGTTAAAAAATCTTTTGCATTCCATGTGTTGTCTGAATGGAGTGCTCCTACCTGGCCAGGAAAACAAGATAAGGGAACAAAAGGTAAGGAGAGGAAACCAATAAAAATGAAAGAAAAATTAAGGAGAAATGGGGAAAGAAACAGCCAATTTAACCCAAAACCTCCAGAATTTAAAAATCGGGTCTTATAAAAATGTTAAAACGCAAAGCAATACATCTGCACTGCCATCGGTGATGACAAAAAGAAACGAAAAAAATAAAAGAAAAATAAAAGAAAAAAAAACCACAAAGCAACAATTCCATCATTATTTTCTTGTATTATTTGTTTTCACTGAATGAAATATTTTCTTCACTATATTTCAAACAATGGAATTTCAAAACACTCGTTTATAGCTGATGGCTTTCTTTGATGTTCCGTTTTTCTTCTTCTGCCAACCTTTCTAATCTCCAAAGCTGAGTTCATCTGTGAAACTTGCAACTTATTTGCCCTGTTGTAGAATGTCAGAGGAAACCCTGCAACTGAATCAGAGCTTCCTTCTTGTTCCTTCCTTCATTCAGTCAACACTTATTAAGGGCCTTCTGTGTGCCCCCAAACACCATCAGTGCTTGAGATACAATGGTGAGCAAAATTCATAGAGTTCGTGGTCTAGGAGGGAAGGCAGACACTAATCAAATTATCACACAGATACGCATTACAATAAACTGTGGCTCACTTTAGGTCACACAATGGGCTTGAGGGGCCACTGAGCTAGTCCAGAGGGTCACAGAAGGCTGACTTTGGGAGTTGTGATCTGAACTCTGAAGGGTTAACTGCACTACGCTGGGCTGGGCAATGAGTTGGAGGGAACTGCTTATGCAAGACCCTTAACTGAAGGAGTGGAATATAATTAAGGAACTTTACAGCCTGTGGCGGGAACGAAGGGAATGAAAGAAGAAAATGGCCTCCAGAGGGAGAAGGTGATCATGGAAAAATGACATTCTCCTGCTCTGAAAAGCCCAGTGTGGAGGGGTGTGTCACTTTGGTCCAGACGCAGAGGACATAGTGGGTGTAGCACACTATTTATTAACTGTGTCTAGCTCTTCCCTACCCTGGAGAGTAATAACCTAGATATTTTTTTTCAGCCTAATCATGTGCATTTTTGCTTTTCTATTATTTTAAGCAAAATGCTGATTTTTTTTTTGTTTACTGCCAAATAGCAAAACAAGAGCCACGTCCTAATAAAACAAGCCAATCGAAAAGCCAATCTATGTATGTTCCCAGAATTTTTTTTTCACATATTGAATCTGAATTTAAAATAAATGTAGGCATAAATTGGCTCAAGAGAGGATTGCAAAGATAACAACAATAAGGAAGTAATTAAGGATTTGATATGCTGATTTTTACTTGCACATACCCTACCAAAAAATTCTAACAAATACACCCTGGTGGTTTTTGTTCTCGCTGCCCTGATATATAACAGCTTCGACAATTCCATTCTAATCTGGAAGAGGGCTGCTGTTCTGAAATGTTATCATCCCCCCAAAGTCAAAAGCGATTAAATGTCCATTTCTAAAATACAAGGCTTATATTCATCTCGGATGATGTCATTTGGTCTGGGCTTCTGTGTTCCCAAGGAGAACGACTTGAAATAATCAAGACCACAGTGTGCAAACTCCCAAGATGACCGGTTAGAAGGTACAGTCTGTGCATGTTTCCTGACTTCTCTCAGGTGTGAGGTTAAGGGGAGAGGAAAGGTGAAGGCGAATGGTAAGCAAGAGATTAAAGTCAATAATAATAATAATAATAACGTGATTACAGAATAAATTGGTGCCTTGAAATTTGTTTCTGGGAACAAAATGTAAAGCATTCAACATTTTTGTTAAATACATGAAAATATGTGCCTCACTGCTTATATAGGAAAGAGTTGACCAAAATACTATAAACTATAACTACAGTGTTATTGTTTACTTGGTGTGCTGTTTCTATACTTTTACGGAAAGGGTGTGCATTCCCAGTTAGAATGTATCCGATCACATTTTAACTATGAATAAAGCCTTCTTGGCCAAAGATTGAATTCCTTGCAAGGTGGTGATTTGTGCAGAAAAGAAATCCTAAATCCTACATCCCTATGTGAAAAGAACAGATCAGATTTAACTGTTTTTCTTCACCACCACAACAAAAATAAGGAGATAAAGAGTTCAGTCATTTCAGAGTATAATTTGGCTCAAACCACAGCTTCAGAAATTAAAACCCTAAACCACGTTGCATGTTGGAAAATGTAAATGGTTAACAAACACTGCGTCGTCTTGAGCTTCCTTTTCCAATTGGCCCACTGCCAGGTTGACAACAACTCAAGAGTGACAAAGAGGTGCAGGCATATGTCTTATGTTAAAAAAAAAAGATGACGAAGAAGAAGGGGGCTTCATTTTATAAACACTTTAGTGAAAATTACCATTCCATTTGGGACCAATTCAGTGCAGGTGCTAAGGACAGGATAAACAGGCGACACATGGAGGCAGAAAAAGTCAGGTTCTGTGGGAATTACATTCTCGGTTACATTTAAAACTAAATTTCGAAATACAAATCAATATAACCGTGGTTGCACACATATATTCTCCTTATGGTTTTAAAAATGCTAATCCCTTCCACAGACCCACTTGATTTTGTTAGTAAAAGAAAAAATAAATAAATAAATAAATAAAATAAAAATGCTAATCTTTCTTTCTCACATCATAAAATAATGTAAGTCAAAGCCTAGAGCCTGTTGCATCTCTTTTTAATTTCTTTCTGCTGCAATTTTAGGCTGAAATGGTTGTGCCTTAATGCTTTCCTTCCACCCTAATGAGCCTCCTTTTGAGCTTAAAGGATCCTCCTTATACTCTGATTAACAGTAATTTTACTTTTGGAGAATAATGTCTCCCAGAACTTGGGACATGAATTCAGAACCAACGTTCCCAACTTTCTTTCCAATGTTAGTTTTAATATCTTTATATTGACAATAGACCTGTGCCTTCTTTATTCTAGGCATGATGACCTTAATACATCAACTATAAAACACATATAAAACAAAATTCCACCTGATACCTTCACCCAGGAAGCATATATAGGATCTGACTTTCTGCTTGCCAATAGATTTCACACCATATATACATCAAAAGAGTAACAGTAGTTTTCTCTGGGTAGTGAGTTCATAGGAAATTTTGAATTTTATTCTGTGTTTGTTGAAAGAGCAAAAGATCTTTCAAGAATTCTAAAATGAACAAGTATGCCTTTTATAATTAAGAAATAATTGTAAATTTTTAAGGAAACTATAAACGTAAATAGAGCTTTAACATTCATCCAAATGACAACCCTTGCCTTTCCGAAGCTTATATTCAAAGAATTATATATAATTACACAGCCACACATGGCAGGCACAAAGACCACGACTTGAATGTCGATGGGCAATCCCGTGGCGAAAGCAGCTTTAGTGCTAGGAATTATTTTAGTTGACGGTTGCTCTGATGCTGTTTTCTAAGCCACTAGAGAAAATGCCAGACAATTATAATTAGGCATACAAAATACTTATTCTTGAAGCAATTATTCAGGTGTCAGTGACATTTTCATCCATTTACAGGTAAAATAGCAAACTCAAGAGAGGGAAGACAAGATACTAATATCTTTTAAATATAACTATATGAACCTGGTTTATTAACAAATGTTATGGCAGCCATATGTCAGCATCCATTCCTTTGCGGAAGCACTCCAACTCTGATTAAGTGGCAATGATGGGACTGTCAATCACAGCATTAAACCCGCTGCCCATTTGTCCAAATTCCTGTCCCCACTTGTCCTCCCCCTCTGCACACGTACACAGTTGTGGCCACATGACTTGGCTTGGCCAAAGGGCACCCATCCCTCCGGCAACAGTGACTGAAGGTCAGTCAACTTCCCTTCCTGGGATTGATCTACAACCTCTGGAAGAAAAGAGCTCTCTTTTTTCATGGGTTGCCATTCTGGAATGACATAAACCAGGAGTGTCTGGGAAGAACAAGGGGTCACACAGAGGCAGTGGCGACAGGAAAGAATGAAGCCACCACCTAAAAGGAAAAAAGGCGTGGAAGATGCAGAGAATCCCAATCATACTGCTGGAACTCCTGCCTCCACTCTCCTAAACACGGCTCTATCTCTGGACTTCCCGCGGAAGCAAATATGAAAGGCAGGGTGTTGCCAGCTACTACAGGGGGGTGAAGGTGAGTCAATGTCTGCATTGCTTCCCTCCAGAGATGATGGTGTATCCATGAAAAAGACAGACTAGTATTGAGGAGGAGCTGATTTGGAAGTAGGAGACAGAGTATTCTGATTCAGATAAATATAAAAAGCATGTGAAGCTATAGCCATCGAATACAGAAAGCAGGCTGGGCACGGGTGGCTCATGCCTGTAATCCTAGCACTCTGGGAGGCCGAGGCGGGAGGATCATTCAAGGTCAGGAGTTCGAGACTAGCCTGAGCAAGAGCGAGACCTCCTCTCTACCAAAAATAGATAGAAATTAATTGGCCAACTAAAAATATATAGTAAAAAATTAGCTGGGCATGGTGGTGCATGCCTGTAGTCCCAGCTACTTGGGAGGCTGAGGCAGGAGGATCGCTTGAGCCCAGGAGTTTGAGGTTGCTGTGAGCTAGGTTGGCACCATGGCACTGTAGCTGGGCAACAGAGTGAGACTCTTGTCTCAAAAAAAAAAAAAAAGAATAGAGAAAGAAGAGAACTTAGATTTGCCTAACACAAGATTCTCATTTTATGATGAGGATATTGAGTCTGCAGCAAGCTGAGTGACTCTCCGGTTACACACCTACAGGCATATTTAGAAGTAAAAATTAGGCTGTCTCTCCACTGTTCTCTTTTCAATCACATCACAGCATCTCTCCTACTGGATCCATAGCTATGCATTCAAGAAAACTACCCCTGCATTCCATTCTATTTCAACTTTTGCATGATTGAGAAATTTATATCACATCTAACATAGAGTTCATTAGAACCAGTAATAACTAATCTTATAAATAATTAATCGTATAATCACATAAACAATTATTACCGTTGGCCTTGTGTGCAGACACAAAAATCAGTGACACAGACAGTATGTCTCATGCATTTGGGCACATACAAATATCAGTGCAAGAAGATCCATCCTAGTGTCTCAGTTGAGAATAATCATTTTTATGATGTGACATGGAAAAATTAAGTACTTAAAAAAGTAAATTTGTAATGATCCCTTAATATGTTACCAAAATTATATGACTAACTACCTTAACAGGCAGCTCTAAATATCTTTCTACACAGCTTGTGATATATTTTAAGTATTATTAAACATTTTAAACTTCACTTGACATAGCTGTGTAGTAATATGTGCTGTGGTTAACTATTTTAGTATTTTGGAGAGTAAAACTAAATGTAACAGTTCCAGCATTTCTCATGGGAGTGATTTAGGGCAGACATATGTTCTTCATTAGAGTTGCTAGCAGAAACCTTAGAAATCAAGAGGAAAAATAGACTCTATTATGCCAAACAGTGTTGCAAACCATAATGGAAAACAACAATCTTGAAAGCTGTTTTTTTTGGTATTGTCTTGTTTTGTTTGGGCAGCCCTGACACAAGAAATCTGAAACACTAGAAATGAAGGTGTATTCCTTAATATAAAAGTCTAATACTGGCATGCCACAAGAAATGAGAATCCATAAATTAGAACCAAGAGATGAGGCAAAATCCTTTCTGAAACAAACTTTTGCCCTACATCCTGAAGTCTTCCTTTGGCTGAGTGGCTGGATTCTATAGCCAGGGTTTTGTCTACTGTCGCCTACTGTAATCAGCTAAAGTTTTCATTCAAGTGTGGGTGACATGAAGACTGGTGACGGACTTTTAGGACCATTCTTCCAGTTACCATAGCAACATCCTTGTCATCAGCAGGCCAGGAGCCATGCTCGAGGTTTAAGGAACAGTTTCTCAAGGGAAAGATATTAGAAATCTTGCAAACTGTGTTTCAGTGGGAATAGTATCATTTAGGAGTAGAAATAGGCAGATATATATATTCTGAAATTTGATGAATTACTGAGGGAACACTGTGAGATAAGGGAAGAAGGCAGAGGTGATAGTAAAGGAAGCATAAGAGGAGAATTTCTTATTAGCTCCTCATCTGTTACAATTCTCTGTTTGGAAGTACTTGATATTAATATTTTACTAAGAAGACTAACTTTCTACAAGGCTGGGAAAAAGTACTTGGCCAAGTGTGAAAAACACTTTGAAAGACATACCTCCTCTAACATAATAAACAAAATGTCAATGCCTTGTGCTAATGGAGATGAAGGCTTTTATAATTAAGTGGCAGCCATCAATATTTTATAAACATATACTATGCTTACCTGAACACTTCAAAAAAGGAAGGCTATTATAAACAAATCACAGCAAATCAGTTTTTTCTGTTGCTTTTAGATCTTGGCTTTGTTTTACTATGGATAAGAGCACATATACACTTTCCATTAGAAAGTAGATCTGAAAGTACCCTGAGCTGCCTTCCACAACCCAATCTAACACAAATCCTCAACTCCTTCCTCATGCACAGTTGATGAAGATACAATCCTCTTTTAGATTTCCACTGGGGAAGACGAGAGAAGCCCAGACGAGAGCTCACTAGAAGATGTCTTCCTTCCCAGTGTCCCTAAAAACAGTTGTTTTCCATTCATCCATCCATGGACATTTAGGTTGTTTTCACATCTCGGCTATTATTAATAGAGCTGCAATGAACACCAGAGTGCTAATATCTTTTTGAAACAATGGAATATTATTCTGCCCTAAAAAACAAGAAAATTCTGTACTATGTGACAATATGGATGAACCCTGAGGACATTACATAACATGGACTAAGCCAGTCACAGATACATACTGCATGATTCCATTTACACGAAGTATCTAAAATAGGCAAATTCATAGAGTCGTGAGTGGAATGCTGGTTTCCCAGGGTTGGGGAGAAGGGAAAAGAAGTGTTGCTTGCTAATAAGCATAAAGTTTCAGGTATGCCAGATGAGTAAGTTCTAAAACTCTGATGGACAACATCGCTCCTATGGTTAACAACACCGCATTGCACACTTAAACCTTCGTCAAGAGGGTAGACCTCATGTTAAGTGTTCTTACCACAATAGAATAAAATTTTTAAAAAAGACAGAACTTTCTAAACCAGACCTGTCTTTCCTCAGGTCTGTTCCTGTTACATGTGGTTGATCTTAAACAGGCAATGGACGGGTGAGAGGAAATAGAGAAGAAAAGACATAGGAAACAAAAATACTTTAAACTAAAAATGTTTTAAAAGTTGAAGGAAATTTTTATAAGCATGCTCCACTATAAAGGTAATGTATACATTTTATGCAAATCAATGTGAAGTTTTTATGCAAATCGATGTGAAGTTTTTGATCATTCCAGTTAGAGTAACAGGAATCTCTATGCCATTATTTTATGCAAAGGTTTAGGGAATTATAACGCAGAGCAAAAGAAGCACAACTCTAGCTAGAAAAATACTATCTTCACAGAAAAATACTACCTTCACTTATACACCTTTCCACAAAACTTACTCTTCACATTCCCATAATTTAAAGTCTTAGAACTCAAGTAGTACAATTCCTACCCCTGCGTAAGTCCCAACGTCAGTTCCCATGCTAGGAAGCTCTTCTCATGGGCTGAGTGAGACTTTCTAGCTAGCTTTATTTTCCAGAGATACTTTCTTTATATTAAATCCCAAACTGCTTCTCAGCATTTTCTGTCCAATAGACAGAGTTCTGTGAGAGGACTACTTCCACTTAGATGGTATCTTTACAGAATCTATTCGAAAGAAAAACCTATGCTACCTAACTAGTAACCTTATGCCAGATTAAAATTTAAACAAATGTCATGGCCAGGCGCGGTGGCTCACGCCTGTAATCCCAGCACTCTGGGAGGCTGAGGCAGGCGGATTGCTCAAGGTCAGGAGTTTGAAACCAGCCTGAGCAAGAGCGAGATCCTGTCTCTACTAAAAATAGAAAGAAATGAATTGGCCAACTAAAAATATATATAGAAAAACTTAGCTGGGCATGGTGGTGCATGCCTGTAGTCCCAGCTACTCAGGAGGCTGAGGCAGGAGGATGACTTGAGCCCAGGAGTTTGAGGTTGCTGTGAGCTAGGCTGATGCCATGGCACTCTAGCCTAGGCAATAGAGTGAGACTCTGTCTCAAAAAATAAATAAATAAATAAACAAATGTCATTTTTTTCCTTTTAGTTAAAAGAAGTCAAAAAAAGGAGACCACTATGTACCTTCCTTTGCTTTCTGATGGAACTATGGGGCATCATTTCATCCATTTGGAGATCTAGTAAGTTCTAGAGTTAGAAATTCAAAAGCATTCCTCTGTAAATCAATGCCTGAGGCAAGGGCTCTCGTATAAAGATTGCAAACCACAAGCCCAAAAGCTGAATTTCATCCTCCAATGTGATCTCTTTGACTCATATAATGTTTTATTGTACAAAGTAAGCCACTGTCTTAAACTTTGGTGATTTCAATTTTTTTTAAAAAAAAATCTAGCTTCCTAGTTTTTTGAAAGATTGGCAATATAAGACTTATGCTCTTCTGGCCAAAATAAGAGGATCTCCAGTTTGACACAGTCTCCACCATTCCCTATTGCCCCCTTATTGGCACTGCATATCCTTGCCATTGATCACTGCATTTTCACTGTTGCTTTTCCAAAACCTAACCTACTTTACTTAGTTATATTATTTGCTACAAGCATTTGAGTTTGAGACTCCTGTCGGAACTCATGATTTCAAATATTTTTAAAATATAAAGATACTATATAATTATGCTTTTGGAATCTGATAATTGAAAGAAACAAAAAAAATTCTATAACTTATAGCAATATTTTTAAAATAAATGTATCTTTTATAAACACAAACGCAATAGCATCTATAAATATTTGTAGATTTATATCCTAAAGGTAATAGTTTATGGATGATACAGGAAGCCCACGTGAAGCAGTGAACCTTTGGTCTCAGTCCTGTGTTTCCCCAGAGATCCATGAGTCAAAGGTTGGAATCACTGGTCTAGTAAAAAGAATTCTGGAATGGGAATCACGAAACACAAACGCCAGTCCCATCCCTGCATGGAACAGGCTATTGGGTGGTGATTTGAGGCAAATCAGTTAACCTTTTGTAACCTGGATATCCTCATGTGCAAAGTGAATAGACTAGAAATTGCTGAGAGCATTTCCATCCATAAAATGCATAATACTATCCCTTATGAATCCTTATTCCTACCATAAAAACTCAGGCAACTAGAAAACCTCCCAAAAGGATACCTGGGTTTATTAAAGGAACAAATTTCCATGGAAAAAATGCAAACAGTGAAAACTATAACTCTACTATTTCTAAATTTAGATACAATATATCCGCTGTCCCAAAACATGTCTGAAAAACTAGCAATACATTTGTAAATAAATTATCTCAAAGAGAAGTTGGCATTACAGACAAATTCACCTAAGCTCAAATATTTCAGATGTATTTATTAGGCAAGTTTATAGGCTCAAACTTATGTATTCTTTTTTGATCAAAGGAGATATTGTGTATGAAAGTGCTTTGAACACTAGAGTTTTATTATCTAGGATTATCAAGAATTATAATGCGGTTATTTCCTGGTATTACCCTAACCTTTGTCTGTAAGGAATTCTATTTGGTCAGACATAATACGGTAACTGAAAGTCTTCATCGATACATATCACTTAATACCAAGTCATCATAACATTCATTTTTATACATTTTGGATACTTCACTAATACTTGGTAAAATATTGATTATGTTGTTTTATATTGTTTTTTGTGTTAGTCTTGTCTCTAAAATATCTCTGTGAGTTCTTTGAGGAGAGACATTGCTGAAGGATGATAATAACAATGACAAAATAACAAAAAAAGATAACGATGATGACACAGATAACATACACTGGTGACATGTAATGCACCAGGATCTATGCCAAGCACTTCGACTATTTTATCTCATGAGTTTGGTATTATCACCATTTTATACATGAGGAACCCAAGAATCAGTGAGGTTAAATGACCTGCTCAAGAGCACACAACTACTAAGAGTCAGAAGCAGAACCAGAGTCCAGATCCACCTGACTCCAAATCCCATGCTCAGTCCTACCATGGTTCCAAGGTTTTGCTGCTTACAGAGCTTAGACTTGCATAGACGTGTTCACTAAATATTGGCAAGTGGAAAATGTTTGTGATGTAAGTCCACTGATACCAACACACAACAGATCATTATTTCAGTATGCACTGTAAAAAAATTTGCAATATTATAACTGACAAATGAAAACACTCTGAGCATCATTCCACCTCCAAGTATATGATCCTGCCTTAGAATTTCCTCTGTCTGGGAAGTCTATAATGATAACTGTAGAAAATACAAGTTTCTTATCTAATATCCATTCTCACTTCCTTTCTTCTAACAGAATCCTCACTTTGTTCATGACAAATATAAGCCCAGTTAAAAATATGCAGTCATCAGATTCTCTTGCAGACTGAGGTGAAACCTAGTTTTAGCCAAGGATGCAAGTCTTCTGGGTGGGGCTTTCAAGAAAGCTATTGTTTTCCTAATTAAAAAGAGCAGGCTCAGCTAGTATATATATGCCTTTCACCTTCATCCTTCTTCTCTTCCTGAATAAGCATGAGCAAATGCCTGGAGGAGAATGCCCATTAAGACAGTGATGACAAAAACCACATCTTCAGGACATTGAGGAAGGAAGTCAGAAAGAGCATAGATTCTGCCTGTCTCTGAACTTCTGGTTGAGAAAAATAAATCCCTATTTGTTAAGATAATCTGGTAAATTTTTCATTACATATATCTGGGTATCCTAATGTATTCAATGATATAGTAATTGACCATTCCAAATTATCAACAGGAAGTAAAATAAGAGCTTAATGGATGTAAATTATAGTTCCTATGGTATTATCATGCTGTAGAGCTCTGGTTTGCTCCTAAGAGGTTACAGGTGTGCCAAGCTGCCTCTTCACCTCAGTCCACAGGTGAACTGGGCAGGACCTAGAATATACTACGGGAATATTCTTGTTGTCTCCATGCACCACAATGGAAAAAAGCTTGGGAAGCACCACGCTGGATGACCGCTAGATGCTATTAAAGTAATAATGATGACGGGGGAAGAAGTAACCTATTTACAATACTGTATGGACCAAAATTTAGTTAACACACATAACATCATTTTATTCTCAGCAAAATCCCAAGGGGTCAATAGGGCAGTTCTGTTTAATATCAAGGTTCAAGGATGGTTGATCTGCCCGCTGACACACTCTGCTAGGAAATGGCAAAGCCAGGACTTTTAAATCAAGGATTTCTACATCCAAACGCTGCTTTTTAGATATACCTCCCCATATGATGACCTTCCAAGTTTATACAGATCTTTTGAAATAGCATTTTGATTTCATTCTCTGAAGAAAATTCAAATGGTTTTCCTTTGTTTTCTCTTGTGACTGCCATGCAAACACCAACATATATGGAAACTGATACCCTCTTTGAACTTAGCAGGACTGAGAAAGCATAACACTAATCAACATATTCAGGCTGGACCAATTTTCTTTTTCCAGCTTCCTACTCCCAACATTCAGAGAGCCAACCCTTGTTGTTTTATGTGAGTAGAAAAGAGTTTTTGCCCACCACTCTAGAAATCTCCCCAAAAGTACCTATTAAAGAGAGCAGATTAAAAAGAAAATAGTATGTTGCCATTGACCATTCTTAAGGTTCTGTTTTGTTTGGCTTTGGTTTGCCAGTCACAGTTTCCTATTGTCCTTTCCATACAAGGGAAGAATATAGGGAAATGAAAGAAATTGTCAAGGGCAAATTGCATATTTAACAGATAAAAATGAATATGAATTTTAAGCACATGACAATCATTGTCAAGAGATATTAATGAAATAAACAGAATTTAAGTGTGCTACTTCTGTTTTAGAAAGCTACACAACCAACCAATTTCGATGGCTGTTTTCATTTCTTTATAACAATATGAAAATAAAGAGGACATACGCATGAAAACAGGAAGTTCTGGGAAATATCTATCAGTAGCCAAAATAGACAGATTCAAAAGCAACAAGCAATATCTAAAATATTAACCAGGAAAATATAAGAGGTGCTAGATCACCATCTTTTTTTTATAATTGAGCAGTAAGAAGGATTTATGTTTATAGTTATAAGTTAAATATTCTTCTTAGCAGCTAACTATAAACATAAACCCTTTTTTTCTGGACATGTGACTTCTCATCATACTTTGTAATGGGTATGTCTATATTGGCCAAGTAAAAGTCTTTGGTCAGAAATAAAGACCTTTTGGTGTCCCCAAAAGTTGATGTGTGTGTGTGCATACGTATGTTCTAGTGGTAAGTTTACTTATGACAAATTTAAGCAACACATCTTCTCTACCCTGTCGAAACTGTATATCCAAACTTAATCGAGGCAGGAATGTATACTTAGTATTATAAGTTAATATCTCTCTAAAATTTAAAAATTCACCAACATTTCCACAAATTCTTATTTTTAATCTTCAACTACTGAGCTTACAAATTTTCCTAATATAAACAAACCTGAACGCACAGAAGTATTTTAAAAGCAAGAAAACACAATATCCTGAGTAATCAGAGAGAAACCAATAAAAAATTAAATGCTGGGTCAGTGAACACCTCGAGTGAATATTAAATGAAAACTCTTACAGCATGACTTCAGTTCCAAAAATAACACAGCAACATATAAGAGTTACAAAAAGCTATCCAAATAACCTCAGTCAAAACACCATTCTCGTTAACTGTTTGTGACATTATGTATCGGAAGAATAATTTCTATTTCAATTCTCCTAGAGTTCAAATTTACTGTAAACCAAAGCACTGTATTAATCATTTTAAACCTTTCTGAGTCAATATTTATTTGTAGCCAAACACACACGTAATCACATACAGTGCTGTACTTCATGAAATGGGAATCAATTCCATGAGTTTTTCTTAAGTAGGTTTTAAGTTGGCAAACAGGTTCTATACTGAGCAAGGAAATGTTTCATTTCTATGGAAACTTCATTCAGTGTCCTTCTTGGCAGGGTTTCATTTTCCATAACCGACCATGGCAGAGGTCAGCGGCGTGTACAAAGGAAGTACACGTGCGTGGAACACTGATGTTCACAGCTACACAGCCTGACTCAGAGAAACCCATGTTCTACCCCGGTGAGGACCAACAGTTGAGCCTTCTTGAATGGAGACGTCTACACAGATCACAGATGCATCTAAACACGCACACACATACACACTATACACACGTTCACCAGTGACTCAATGGAAATGTGGTATGTTTTTAAAGCACTCATGTTTTACACATAAGCTTTAATAACTTCTCATTCTCATATAGACACAGGCTCAATCCATACTAATGGAAATCAGCTTGACATAAAATACAAACAATATTGAATTTGATATAAAATAACACAAATAGATGTCTCTATGACTTACGCTGCAGTTCTTATTGGAAGTGAAAATAGCTAGATTTCACGAAATGTAATTATCTATTTTCCCCAAATTAGCAAGAGCCTACTTTACCAGGATGTTTCAGTATTATTTTGGATATTACCAATTAATTCTAATTCAAAATCAAATATCAGAAGTTAAAATATGAGACCACTCTTGAAAATGGCAATTTCCAAGCCTATAACATTGCATAGCATATAAAAGAAACAGTTTTTTAAATTTGAAAAGCCAATCTTGAAGACAATATATCAATAGAAACCCTTTGAATAGGATGCACTATATTTTATTTTGCCTTACAGATAACATGATGCTGGGTGAGTATTTTGCTATTTTACCAAGGTCTTGGCTCTAAAGAATATGAATTCTGACAAGCAATTAGAGAGAAGGCCATCTCACTACCATGCCTGGAAAAGAAAAACACTGCACTGAAAACCTCTGATCCTATTGGTTGGCTAGCATTCATCAGGCCTCATGAAATTCCAAACAACTCCAATGGAGATGGTTCCATCCTCTTCCCTCTATTTTTGAGCCTGTTTTCTCCATCATGGTGTTTACGGCCTATATCTTTGTTGAACACTCACCTGTGATTTTTTGCAGCAAAGGCGACAACTCGGACTCCTCACAGAAGACCTGAGCCAATGCTTTCTTCACCTTTTCTTCAGCCTCACCCAGCTCTTTGTCCACTGGGAGCTCTCCAGTGACAGAATAAATGTAGACGAGGACGACGAGCAGCTCCTCGGGGCTGTAGTCGTCCTGAGTCCTCTGATTTGAGGGCTTAATCATGGGCAACAGCTGATTTAATACAACAGCCATCGCTGACTCCCCAATGGTCTGAAATAAAAAAGGATAATATGGAAACAAGTCGATCTTATGCAAAGACATAATTTATGTAGCACATTAGTCCACAGACAGCTTGCAAACACGTCTGTGATGTTCACTGACCACACTGCTTTTTATTTGTGTGTTTCTTGTCCTGCAGAGAACACTGCAAGAAGTTTGGCATTGGAGTTTTTGTTTTGAAAGACCTCGTTTATAAAATGGGTAGACGAGTTTCAGACCCTTTATTATAGCACCTTAATACTGCTTAAGTAGGAGTCCACTAATTTTAAAAATGAAAATGTAAATACTTCACACACTTGAAATTTTAAATAAAAGTAGCATATTTGTAAAATAATATGATTTAGAAACAAAACATGGCAGTATCTATATATCCAAATGAATGCTGACACTCCTTGAAAGGAATCACCGCAGATTTTGCAGCATATTCTTTTTAATAGTCTCTATTTTGGCAAATATTAGAATATTTATAGCAATAAAAAGTCATCTTCTGCTAAATCTGGTGAACAGAATAAGGGGTAAACAGAATAAGGGATCAAACTGGGTAATGTCACTTAGGGTTCAAGATTTCTTTGGGTGAATCTGCAAGTAACTCATGTTAAAATGAGTTTTAAAATTTGTTGCTTTTAGCTCTTCTACCAACTTCTTGAGTGATGTTTAGCAAAGAATTTCAAAATTCTTTGCATGTGATAATAGCATTATATTATTAGAATAACTGCATAACTTCCAAGAAGGTACACACATTTCTAGCAGAAATTCTGAGATTTTTGGTGAATAGATAAATCCCCATTTTAAATAATGCAATTTAATTCCATTTATAATATAAAATAACCCTATAAGATAAAACTCCACTATTCGTATTTATATTGAAATCAGGTGCCAAATTATCACAACTTGCACCTTACATTATTCATTCAGGAGTGTTCATTGAGCACCTACTATGTTCTAGGGATAGGGATAGGGTAGTGAACAAACAGACTCTGCTTCCATAGAGTTTACATTCTACTTAGGGAAAACATTTAAAAAGCTAAAGAAATAAAATGTAAAGAGTAGTCCTCCCATATTTGCGGTTTCATTTTCCATGGTTTCACTTATTTGTGGTCAACCCTGGTCTGAAAATATCAAATAAAATAAGAAATTGAGAGAAAGAGCGAGACCACATTCACATAACTTTTATCACAGTATATTGCTATCACTGTTCTATTTTATTATTAGCTACTGTTAATCTCTTACTATGCCTGATTTATAAATTAAACTTTATCATAGGTATGTATAGGAAAAGACATAGCATATATAGGGTTCAGTGCTATAGTTTCAGGCATCCACGGGGGATCTTGGGACATGTCCCCTGCAGATAAGGGGGGCTATTGTAGTATCTTAGACAGTGCTAAATGCTAAGGAGAAAAATAAAGCAGAGAAAAAAGATGGGACTTCAGGGGGTGTGTGTGCAAATATGCACTATTTTACATAGGAAAAGCCATGTTGAAAAGAGAATATTGGAATAAAGAAGAACTCTTTATTAGAGAGTTCTCTTTATTCCACAGAAAGTCTCTCTCTGAAGAGAGAGCTAACAGGGAACAGCTTAATGTTGTTCTATATTGGGACGATTACCAAAAATGAGCTTTTCTAGTCATTTCCACACCTGGAAAAATTTGGATATATCATCTCAAGGTTAAGGTTCCTAATTATATTTCATACACAAAAACAGCTGTTACCATTTATTTCCACTAAAAATCTTGGATGTTCACGATGTACCACACAAAAACGAAACGCTAAGTCTTTGGAATGGATAAGGTAAAGATGTAGAAGAGAACAGAAAAGAGATTTCACTGTTGCACGATTTACCAAATATAAACACACATCCTCCTCCAAAGGACGGGGGGCCAAAAGGTCTAAAGGCGCCCTAGGACGTCCCTATAGCTTCAGGAGTCTCTCCAGAGGGACCCCCAAATGTTCTTTCTTTGCTTTACAAGCTGCCAGAAGCAATTTAAAGGAAAGGAGTGCTGTGGTTGGCTTGTTAAAAGAGGGCTGCGAAGGCTCAGCTCTCATTTTTTGCTGTTTACTCCATCCCCACCACCTTGGATGACAATAAGCAGATTCCTTCATTGCTTGATATCTCATTTTTAAAAAGCAGGTGTATACATAAAGCATGTGTTCTCTAGGAGCCCTATGGTTCTCTCCCCATCGCAAAAGAATTTTTTAAAAGACAGTTATGGCCAGGCGTGGTGGCTCACACCTGTCATCCTAGCACTCTGGGAGACCGAGGCGGGAGGACTGCTCAAGGTCAAGAGTTCAAAACCAGGCTGAGCAAAAGTGAGATCCCATCTCTACTAAAAATAGGAGGAAATTAATTGGGCAACGAAATACAGAAAAAATGAGCCGGGCATGGTGGTGCATGCCTGTAGTCCCAGCTACTTGGGAGGCTGAGGCAGGACGATCACTTGAGCCCAGGAGTTGGAGGTTGCTGTGAGCTAGGCTGACACCACAGCACTCTAGCCCGGGCAACAGAGCGAGACTCTGTTTCAGAAAAAAAAAAAAAGATAGTTACAAAAAGTAAAACAGAGTAGGATAATCATCATAATCATTTGTAAAGATTCACTCACTGCCACCTGGCCTTCAGTCTTCAATTTCATTGATCTACGATACATGCTAGAGAGCAAAACCCCTCATTAGTGATCTCAGCAGACTTCTATTGTACATACCAATTGTTAAAATTGCATTCTAAGCATGCTTGATGCATCTCAAGAAGTCAATAAGTGAGTTGAATAGAAAACCAAGAATACAGACCCACCTTACAGAGGACTGGGATATGGTGGAAATAAGGAGATTCCATTTCCAAAAGCCAGATTCCAATCCCGATCAATCGTTCCTCTAACTCAGGCGTCCTCAAATTACGGCCCGCAGGCCGCCTAGCACATTTATCCGGCCCTCTGGGTATTTTTGCCGCCGCTGCCTGTCCTGCTTAGCAGACGATTCGTTCCGGGCCCACAGTGCGCACTCTCCAACGGTCTGAGGGACAGTGAACTGGCCCCCTGTTTAAAAAGTTTGAGGACCCCTGCAACTAGTTCCTTAACCTCGTGGCATCTCTCCGTCTCTAAACTGACACGATCTGGCTAGAGGTTGGCTCTAAGTGGCAACAAGTCACATTATGCCCAGGTCTCCACTTTCACTGTCTTTCCCCCACTCCCTGTTTTTCTCCCTGTACCACTGGTGGTAGAAGGCAGTGAGTCGCACTCTCACAGTTGGCTACACAGCAAAATACTAATGCTCAAAAGAAAGCTTCACTGTAGATACAGATGGACGGATCCAGAAATAATTGTAGCTATATGTGTAGCGTGGGCTCCACGCACACGTGTATTTCCCAACTGTCCACTGAGAGAATCTAGAAGTAGCGACACCCCGGGAGCCATGAGCACACCTGGTGGCCAGACCTTAGTTTCTAATATAACTCTTCAATACAAGGAACCAAGGATCCTTGGGGAAATGGCTGACTCTGGGGTGGGGCAAGGAACATACAAGATGGTCCTGGAAGATCTTAGGGCCAGAAAGTAAGGAAGTGCTAAAAAAAAAAAAGAGAGAGAGAGAGAGAGACACAGGGGCCAACTGAAGGATTTCCCAGTGACCAAAACTAAACAATTTGAAGAACAAAATAAATAATAGTATTTGATTATAAGTCAACGTATATAGTAAAAATCTATCAGCCCACATGGATATAAATGGGTAATTAGATTAATAAATATAAATACAGGGGAAGAGACAAATCTTTCTTGTAGAATTCCAAATAACTTATATAGATGCTCTCCCTTCCAAGAGGTGGAGCTTAATTCTCCCACTGCTTGAATATGGGCTACATGTAGTGACTTGCTTCTAAAATACAGAGTATGGCAAGGGGAGTGAGGAGTAACTTTATCTTAGCTAGGAGATCAAGGCTAACACAACCAGTGATATCATATTGATATCATATTTCCCTAAGGTGATGTCATCTTCCCCAAGATGATGTGATGAAAATGGCACTTCACCTTTGTGGTATTCTTCCCCAAAACCCATAACCTCAGTCTAACCAGGACAAATCCCAATTGAGGGACATTTCCACAAAACGCCTGACCAGTACTTCTCAAAACTGTCAAGGTCAGGAACAATAAGGAAAGACTGAAAAACTGTCACATACCGGTTGAGACTAAGAAAACATAACTATTACATGTAATTGTAGTTTTCTGGATGGGATCCTGGAATGCATAAACAACTCTAGGGAAAAATTAATGAAATCTAAATAAAGTCTGGAGTTTATAGTTAATAGTAATGTACCCATGTTAGTTTCTGAGTTTTGACAAATGCATCACAGTAACATAAGATTTTAACAATAAAATGAAGGTTATACAGAAACTCTGTGTACTATCTTGGGAACTTTTCTGTAAATCTAAAAGTATTCTAAAATAAAATAGTTTTATTCTAAAATAAAATAGGGAAGGAGGAAAGGGATGGAAGGGGAAGGGGAGGGAAGAGAAGACTCAGAGTCGGAAGAACTCCTAACAACCACAGCCATCAGCCAAGGACTGACCCGGAAGCAGTGGACTTCCCATCGATGGCAAAGGGAGGCAAGGTAGTCATCTACCCGGATGGAGCAGACGGAACCCTGAGCCATTTTGGCTTGGAAGGTCAACTAGACCATCCTAGTGCTATCTATAAAAGCATGGCTCCAGCCTGAATGTATATCCATTGGCCGCTCTCCTCTGCTCTCAGAATGGTACCTCAACAAGAAGGAAGAAAAAGATCGGTGATTTCCTAGATTGAAAACCTTATTAAAGGTGGAGGAAAGCATCTCAGGAGGATTGACAATGAGGATGTGGGAATAAGACGATCCACCTGGGTTTGAATCCGGGCTGTACCACTTACAAGCTATGGGATTTGGGGCAAATTATTTAACTTCTCCAAGCCTCAATTTCCTCATCTCTAAAATGGAAATAATACTGTACATGCCTGATATTAGGCAATCTTGTATCATAGGCGCCTATTTGCATAACACTGGGACAAGTGCTTAAAATACTTTTGGTTTAAAATCATCTCCGCAATAAGGCACTCTTGGTAAAGACTAAAACATAAGGTGACTATTTCCCGAGGGCTAATTTTGGAGAAAACACTTTATCTCATTTAGGAATAGCTTTTGATTCATCAGATTTTTCCGAAGATTTAACAATAGAAGTGAACCGCGTACCACATAGTCTCTGATAAATATAAACTATTGCAATGGCTACTGCCACCTACTACCCTGTAGGCTCCTTTCTTGCCCAGTGGAATTAAGATGGTTGGTAAGGGACAGGATGCGGTGGCTCACGCCTGTCATCCTAGCACTCTGGGAGGCAGAGGCGGGAGGATTGCTTGTGCTCAGGAGTTCGAGACCAGCCTGAGCAAGAGCGAGACCCCATCTCTACTAAAAACAGAAAGAAATTAATTGGCCAACTAAAAATATCTAGAAAAAATTATCCGGGCATGGTGGCGCATGCCTGTAGTCCCAGCTACTCGGGAGGCTGAGGCAGGAGGATCGCTTGAGCCCAGGAGTTTGAGGTTGCTGTGAGCTAGGCTGACACCATGACACTCTAGCCTGGGTGGCAGAGCAGGACTCTGTCTCGAAAAACAAAAAGATGGTTGGTAACGGAATGAGATACCTTCTAGGAATAGGAAGTTAGTAGTCTTAAAGGAGGGAGGGGCAGCCTACAAATATTGGGTTTGAAACCACATCTTGGAACTGAGCTGCAGCAGTCAGTAAAAGGTCAAAGGCAATATAAACATTATTAAGCACTGCCGTTTAGAAAGAACACGCATAGCAAAACATTACCACATTTAAAAAATGGCTTCTTTATAAAGTGCCGGGATTAAGTTTCTCATTCATTTGGATATAAATGGACCCACTAGTAGGAGGCAGAAGACTTGAGCTGTGTCTAGAGTGACAAAATGTTTTGTTTATCTGCAGTCTGGGGCTTGTGTTATTCTTGAACGAGTCCCAGTCACTCTAGACAAAAGGCCCTCTGTAAAAATGTGTGTTGTCTTTCAGAAAAGCTGACCTTTTCGGGTGAATTAAAATGCCTCTGCAAAATCAGAGTTGGTCTCTGAGCTGGCTGTGTACGTAGGCACGAGGAGCAAGGAGACCGTATTCCGTGTGGCTGCAGAGCAGGTCAGGCAGGCCCTACACCTGCTCCCGGTGGTGCAGAGCCTACAGACACTCAGCTCAGCCACTGCTAAAGGACCCGTCTCTACAGCTCCTCCAAGCCTTGCCCAGCCATGGTGGACGCAGGCCCACACGATTTGGCCAGCGGGGGTCTGGTGGAGTGCCCAAGCCTCTTCTCCCCAAAACATCTCTTGCCATCACTTGCTATCAGACTTGCCACAGGCTTTAGATTCTCATAATGAAAGCCACTCTGTTTCTTTGGGGTGTGGGCTCCTTTTCATAAGCCCCAAGCAAAATACAAAATAGTAACGTGGTGTGTGTGAATTCATTGATGTATTCATGTATCAACAAATGCATCAAGAAATACCGTGTTTCTCCGAAAATAAGACCTACCCATAAAATAAGCCCTAGCAGGATTTCTAAGCATTAGCGCAATAGAAGCCCTACCCCAAAAATAAGACCTAGTGCTGGACGTGGCTACGCAGAGTATCTGCACAACCCATGCATGTCGTCGCGGAGCGGGAAAGAACACGAGCAGCCCTTCTCATCTGCCCCGTGAGAGCTCTAGTGCTCCACAGGAGAGATCGGGGCCAGTGGTTCTAAAGGAAATAGAGTCACAAGAAACTCAGGATAGAATTCAGGGTTTGGAGAGTGAGGATGATATTCCAGAAGAAGACGACTTCGCTCTATTTGAATACATGTAGATGATTGTACCGTACTTTAAAAAAATAACACATTCCCTGAAAATAAGCCCTAGGGTGTCTTCTTGAGGAAAAATAAATATGAGACCCTGTCTTATTTTGGGGGAAATATGGTATTTACTATGTACATGCTTTATGCTAGACACTATACTGTGCTATACTCTGGGCATAGAAAGAACCAAACAAGACACAAGATTCAAGAAGCTTACAGGTGAGTAGGGGTAGGAGAAAAGAGTTGTGACAATACAGTACATAAATTCCTTAGTAGAGGTATGCATTCACTTTGGAAACACAGCAGAAGACTACTTCAATCCTGGGAGATATCAACTGAGACTCAGGATCTCAATTGAGTCTTAAGCAGTCAGCATATAGCATCAGGGAGGAGCAAAGCTCTGAGAAATCAGAGATGGGACAGGATCCTTCCTTTATTCTTTCAACAAATATTTAATGTACCTTTACTAAGAGTGTACGGTAGCAGAATAATGGTACCCAAAGAAGCCCACACCCTAGTCCCTGGAAGTTGTGGCTGTGTTATCATGGCAATAGGGGCTTTGTAGATGTGATTAAGGTTGCAGATCTTGAGATGGGAAGATTATTCTGCATCATCTGGATGGGCAAAATCTAATCATATGAACTCTTAAAGGTAAAGCACCTTTCTCAGCTGTGCTCAGAGAGAGGCGTGATGATGAGGGGGGCAGAGAGATGCAACATTGCTGGCTCTGAAGAAAAAGAAGGGAGGCCAGGAGCCATGGAATGCAGGAGGTCTGTAGAAACTGGAAAAAGCAAGAAAATGAATTCTCCCCTAGAGCCTCCAGAAAGGAAGACAGCCCTGGCGACGACTTGATATTAATCCAGTGAGACCTCCAGAACTGAAAGATAATAAATTTGTGCTGTGTAAGGCCACCAAGTTTAATTTGCTGCAGCAGCAATAGAAAATTAAAACAAGAGGTTGGTGTGAAGTAGGGCATAACATGGAAGGGCTTGAATGTTTGGTCCTTCCAAACTCCTGCTGAAATTTACTTGCCATTTAGCAGTGTTAAGAGAGGGACCTTTAAGAGGTTAGATCCAGGGGTCCTCAAACTACAGCACACAGGCCACATGCAGCCCGCCGAGGACATTTATCCAGCCCTCGGGGTGTTTTTGCTGCTGCTGCCTGTATTGCTTAGCAGCCGGCTCGTCCCGGGCCCACAGTGCTCATGTGTGGAATGTGCCCGCACTCTCCAACGGCCCTCCAGCGGTTTGAGGGACAGTGACCTGGCCCCCTGTTTAAAAAGTTTGAGGACCCCTGGATTAGGCCATCATGGTGGGCTTGGTGCCATTACAGAAGAGCCAGTTCGGCCTTCTCTCCCTCTCTCTTGGCCTTTCCATCTTTCCCCCATGGGATGACACGGTGAAAGGGGCTTTGCCAGTTACCAGCACCTTGACAATGGACTTTCCAGCCTCCATAACTGTGAGCCAATAACTTTCTGTTCATTATAAATCACCCAGTCTCAGGTAGTGTTATAGCAGCACAAACAGACAAAGACACAGGGCTCAAAAAATACTTGCCGAATGATTAAATGAATAAGCAAGAGCAGGCATGAATAGCACAGTGGTACCATCTATACCACCAAGGATCCAGTAAGTATCTTCAGGGAACGCATAGAGACACACAAAATGCAAAACTTGCTACTTAATGTTACCTAAAACTAGTCAGTCCAAAACCGTGTAGTCTCGTAAGTCAATATTCCTCAGGTCCAAAATAATTATACAGGACAGTGGTTTTCTAAGTGTGGTCCACAAACCCCCAAGATTCCAGAAAACCTTTCAAGAGGTCCACAAGGTCAAACTTATTTTTATAATAATGCCAAGACATGCTTTGCCCTTTTTGCTGTGTTGATCCTTGCATTAGTAGTGCAGAACCATGGTGGGTAAATTTCCTGGTAATTTAACACAGAAAAGGGCAGCGGCTGCAAACCATACTAAATAGTCATTTATTCTTTACCGCTATGCTATGCACTCACAGTTGGAATTTATTTTCAAAAGTCAGTTTCACTTAAGGGCTTAAGTGTCACTTAAGAGCCCTTGATAAAGCAGTAAAAATTATTAATTTTATGGATTCTCAACCATAAATGTCTCTTCAATAGTCTGTGTGACAAAATGAGTGTATGTGTAAAGCACTTTTTGCTGCATGCTAAAGCACAGTGGTCGCCTCTAGAAAAAGCGCTTGTACAATTGTCTGGGTTGTGAACTGAGCTATTTCTCAGATGCAATAGCATTATTACTTGAAAGAATGACAAGAGAAATTGAAATTATTAAGACTTGGGTATTTGACAGACATTTTCTCAAAAAATGAACAAAGTGGGCTTGTTCCTTCAAAGAAAACAACAGACGTATTTATTGTCCATGACAAAATTCTGGCTTTTTAAGCAAAAATTGGAATTTTGGAAAACTTGTGTCTGCTACTGCCAGATTCTGTGTTCTTAAAGATTTTACGGCTGAGATCAGTGGTGACATTAAAATGTGAATTTTTGTGAATTGCATAATAAAATGTGTCAACATTTGGAAGATCTGTGATAGTTCAGAGAACCCATGCTTTCCAAATAATCAATGCGTGATGTAGGAAAATCAGGTATAGGCAAAAGGTCTATCCAAAATACAAGATAGGCCAGTGGATTTTAATGTAAAAGAAAAGAAAAGCTCACTGGTATGGTTTCCAATTCCACATTACAACTTATCTTTAAGAAATCACTGCTGGTGGAGTTTAGATATGGTATCAAAAAGAATATCCACAAACATCTGAAAAAGCCATCAAAATATTCCTCCTTTTTCCAACTATGTGTCTGCATGTGGCTGGACTTTTTTCATAAGCTTCATCCAAAACAACATATGGCAGCATATTGAATGAGGAAGCAAATATGAGAATCCAGCTGTTTTCTATAAAGCAAGACATTAAAGGGATTTTCAAAAGTATAAACCAATACCATTCTCTCTTTTATTTTTCTGTTTTGGAAATATTGTTACCTTTCATAAAATGCTATTTATATTGGCATGTAATGGGTTTATTATTTTTAAAAGAGTTAATAAATATTTTTAAATCTTTTCTATTTTAATTTCTAATACAGTAAATATCAATATTTACCAATTTAAGGATGTCACATCCTAAAAAGAAAGCTTGCCGTTTTCTACTCTCTTTTCTCCTTCCCGTTGCTGAAATGCACATACAGTGGTTATAAGCCACCTTGAGCTGTGTTCTAAGACAGGAAGGCTAAGCAGCAAAATAGAAGGAAAACTGGTTCCCTGTATCAGAGCTTCTCAAAATTTAATGTGCATGTGGATTACCTGGGCTCTTGTTAAATCCATTAGGTCTGGATGGGGCTGGAAGATTCTGCACTGCCAACAGATTTCCAGGTTGATGTCAACGCTGCTAGTCCACCGACCACATTCTAAGTGGCCTGTGGGCTGGACCACCCAGCTATTTCTAGACTGCAGTGTGAACATGAAATAAGCTATGCTGTTTGAGTCAGTGTATAGGGTTCTTTTGGTATGGCCCTTTAATCTGAATACTAACTAACTCATAATCGTATATCTCCACCCAAATTTCTCTCCTTTGCTCCAAACCCAGTCAACTGCCTATTGGACTTCTCTACTAGTATATCTTACTTGCAAATATAATTCAACTTGTCTAAAACTGAGATCAACATTTGCACTCCAAAATTTGCTCTTCATTCTCTATATCCTATACTATCGTGTGATACCATCATTCTTCCAGTTGACCAAGTCAGAAACTTGGACCCAACCAAGAGCTCTCCCTTGCTCTTGCCCCATCAAATCAGCCAAATTCTGCTGATTTTTTATGTTCAACCCCTCTTTTCCATTCTGTCCTCTACCACCTAAGTTGCAACTACCATTATCTGCAGCCATGCTTTATCTCATTTTAAAACAGAAAGTTGATTCACTTAAAATTATTTAATGATAAGTAAAGGCTTCCAGATAAAGCCTTTAACATGACATATGCATTTTTTTTTTACCTTCTTGGCCCTAATTAACTGTTCAGCCTCATCCATCACAAATCCTGTCCTCAGATTACAATTCAGCTTTGCTAAACTACTTGCATTTGCCTCTGTGCTATTTTTTTTTTTTTTTTTTTTTTTTTTTTGAGACAGAGTCTCACTCTGTTGCCCGGGCTAGGGTGCCGTGGCGTCAGCCTAGCTCACAGCAATCTCAAACGTCTGGGCTCAAGCCATCCTCCTGCCTCAGCCTCCAGAGTAGCTGGGACTACAGGCATGAGCCACCATGCCCAGCTAATTTTTTCCATGTATTTTTCGTTGGCCAATTAATTTCTTTTTATTTTTAGTAGAGATGGGGTCTTGCTCTTGCTCAGGCTGTTTTCGAACTCCTGATCTTGAGTGATCCTCCTGCCTTGGCCTCCCAGAGAGCTAGGATTACAGGCATGAGTCACCGCGCCCGGCTGCCCCTGTGCTTTTGTACATGCTTATCTCCCCACCTAGAATGTTCTTTTCCCTCTTCTCCACCTGTCTCAAGATCCAACTCAAATATCACCTCTGACCTTTCCTAGAGGGGTTAAATGTACCTATTTTGTGATCGCAGAGAAGCCTCTATTTCCCTCCACCATGGCTTTTATCACCCTGAATTTAATTTAATCATTTATTCATGTTTAGTTCCCTTCTAAGACTGAAAAATCCTTGGTGGCCAGAACCACATCTTATTCCTAACGCCACCTCCAGGACCTCGCTCAGTTCCTTAAACATAATTGGTGTTGAAACTAGACTTGTTTCTACCACGAAGTAGCTGACATTAGAAAAAGAGAAGAAAAATAAACATTTATAAAGACATAAATATAGATGATCTAATTTAATCCTCCTACTTACCCTGTAACGTAGGTGTTATTATTTCAGAGGAGAAAATTGAGGTTGAGAAAGGTCACTTGTCAAGGAGAGCAGTGGGTGAGTGGTTGAGCTGGGATCCAACCCAAGACCATCTTTCCCTAAAACCGGTATCTGGTACACTATTCATTTCTTCTGCAGTGTTTCCCAGTCACAGGAGAACCGGAGTTTGCGGGGAAGGGGAATCTAGAATCCGTTGGCACAGGGCTGATTGTGATAAATCATCAAGGTAACCCAGCTCATGAGACGATAGGTAAATCACACGAGAGCAGGAGGAGCAGGAGGAAAACTCAACAGAGGTATAGGAATATCAATGTTCTAGAATGACACAACAGAGCACAGGTAATCTACTCACTTTCAGCAACTTAGAGTGGACATGATGGACCCCAGAACCTCAGTCAAAGCTAATGCCTCCAGTGGAGGGATGTGTGGTTCCAGTCACAAATATTAAGGCAGACTTTGCCAACCAGGATGTCACCATGCCATGTTCACCCTCTCCCATGCCCTAGTGACAGCTGGCTGGGGTATTAGCAGCCGGCGCCCCTGGGCCAATGGCCTGCAGTTCTGCCAACCCAGTAGTAGTGTAGAAGCAGCATCGTTTTCTATGTGTACCTACTACTATGCGGGAAAGGATTGGATGCACCAAAAAGATATGCACAAAAACGAATCAGATCCTGAAGTCATCAAAGAGGGTAGACAATGTCTCCAAGAGGAGCTGATTGAAAGACAATAGACTGAGACTATGGCGTGGGCTTCAGATGAGAAGAGGCAGGGAGAGGCTGGTGCTAGATCCATGGTGTGGACGTTGTCTAGGCAGGCTCAGTTCTCATAGCAAGGGAAGCTGAAGGCAAGGTGGTAAGACAAGAGGCAGAGAAGGGGCCAGATGAGTGAGGGCCCTGTAGCTGGCCCATTGTTAGAACATTCACTTGTCTCCCAAGATGGAAGTCACAGGGCGGTCTGAGAAGATAACTAGTGTGATCTTACCTGTTTTCAAAGGCTGTCACTTAGGCTGCGGTGGAGAGAATAAACTCCAGCAGGGCTAGGATAGAGGCAAGAAGATGGAAAGCAATTTTGATAAACCAAGTGAGAAATGATGGGGCTTGGACCAAGAGAGGCGCATGGGAGGGAGTGTGAACTGGTTGGATCTGGAAAGATTCTGAAGTTAAAGCCAGCATGGTTTGCTGATGGACTGAACATGGAGTATGAGAGAAAGAGAAGAGCCTAGAATTATTTCAAGATTTTTAGACAAAGGTTCAGAGAAGAAGGAGCTGGTTCAAAGGAGATAACAGGGAGGACAGAATTGGTGTGAAATGGGATATATATAAATATTTCAGAAAGGGGGATGCCTAAGCCCAGGACAGAGAGAAAGGAGACTAGAACTAATGGAAGGATTCTGGAGTGAGCAAAATAATGGCATAAGTGATGGGTGAAACGGTTAGAAGAACACACCAAGAAGACTTAATAAAGAGAATAAACAGATGTAAATAAACAGAGAGGCCAATCTCAAGGTATGAACGTGTTTCCCCGAATTTATCCTGTTAAGGGGTATCAATTGGCATTCTGTACCTGTGGAGCGTATGATTTCCTGGTAGTGAGAAATGGTGAAGTCCTCGAAGAAAGGAAAACAGATTCTACCATTTTCTCTCCAGTTGAAAATGCCAGCAGAGGAAAAAGATGTGGTATATTCATTCTCATGATGGAATACCACACAGCAACAGGAACGAATGACCTATCATTTCCTAAAACAATAATACAGATGACTCAGAAATATAATGTTGAATGAAGGAGGCCAGAAAAAAAAAAAAAAGAACATATTATATAATTCCATTTATGCAAAATACAGAAACCAGGGGAAACTATGTTTTTAGAAGTCCCTACCCCGTGGGGGAAGGGAGTCACTGCGAGGCAGAGAAGGGGGCTCTCGCAGGGCTGCTGGTAACCGTCCAGGTTGATTTAGGTACTGATTACACAGCTGTCTTCAGTTAGTAAAAATTCATTGAGTTGTACTTTTCTATATTATATTTTACTTCAATAAAACGTTTTTAAAATGCCATTAAAGCAGGCCATATTTCCTGTGTCCTGGGAGGAACAGAGCTATCTACTTAGAGTTCTTATTACAGATTAGCATTTATCCAAAGCAAGAGCAGGAAAACATAAGAAGCTTACAGGATTCATCAAATAATCTAATTCAGCTACAAGCACCACTGGCCAAGGAGGATAGGAAAGGCCTCGATTTCAGAGAAAGATGGAAAGAACCACTTTCAATGGCTGTTCAGTTCAGAGCACACATGTGTTTTAGGAGGGATATAAACTTTTTTTGTAACGTTTTTTTATTTTCCCCCGTCTCTCGGGAAATGATGTTATGCAGTGCTTCAGACAGAACTGCCAAGTTTCAGAGGCTGTTTGCTGTAAACAGGCCAGCTGAGCTGTAAGTCGCATGAAACGAGGGACGAGCGACTTCTTCAGAGAGCAGAACGGAACACCCCAGGGAGTTGCAGACTTGTGCATCCCACAAAACCGCCGGCCATTTGTCTTTATCTGGCCACCTTTCATGATTTAGGAGGTCTTGTTGTCATGTTATCATCAATCAATTACAATGATTGAGCGGCCTCTAAAAACCAAGAGTTTTTAAAATGCAACTATCCATGACCTAAATTTCCTGCTAGTTCTGTTGGCCCCAGGTTAGGCCTGTTTGTCTATCATCAAGGGAGCCAATAAAAATGATAAAAACGGGTCGATGCTGGGCTTCCCAAGGCCTCTATGAAAATATTCACACTCTCCCAATCAATGCCAACTCAACGCGTCCACTCTATGCTTGAGCTCTGGGTAAATTCTGCCCCCATTACAAAATATTCCAAAGAAAGTGTAAGTTATCTAAAAGCCTGCTTTTTTTTTTTCTTCCTTCCTTGCTTGCTTTCTTTTTAACCTGGCTAAGCAGCAATTTTGCAACTCTGAGCAGGCAACAGAGGTGATGTCATTTTGCTGACTTCGGCAAAGGAGCTGCATTTTGGCGAATTAAGGGATATAGGAGAAGAAGAAAATATAAATTTTAGCTATCCGAATGGAGTCTGTGATACTGCACCCCTAACTAAGCCTAGAATTTGACCTCCAGGATCTGCAGAACAAAGCGAAGACGACTGAATGTTTGGGGAGGAGGGAGAAAAGAGCCAGTAACGAAGACCCGGCTTAAAAGGCATCTGTAAAAGCCAGGATGTTATCTCAAGTGCTGTTTCAACACATTTCATATCACTGTTTGGGAAGTAAGCAGAAGGGCACTTCCATGGCCAAGGCTACGGCCTCCCTTCTGAGAGTGACCAGCAACGTGGAGATTCTGTTCAGTAAGTAAGCACCGTTCCTCACGGTCATGGCCAGTCTGCAGAAACCGCCAGCTCAGAGGAGCTGGGACAAGGCTCTACAGTCCCCTCCTAGAAGCGTCTGAGCCAGACGCCCTGCAGGCTAGACCAGCCTGTTCAAAAGCAATTCCGGAATGTTCTCTGTTCCAAAGGGGAAGTCTGGACAAACTCCAGGGAAGCCTGAGCACTGGAATGGGAGCCCAAAGGCAAAATGTGAAGGCAGCAAATTGGCCTTTAGTGGTCTCTGCTTTCCTTTCTCTGACTTTGGTCCTCCCTTGTTTCCAGGCAGAACTCACTGGCTTCTTCCCAGAACCAACAAATGAACCGGTTAGTCCTCCTCTAAAAAATGAATGAGTGGATGGCTGAACTTTTCTAAGAGAAGTCTGCATTTAAAAAAGAAGAGAAGAGGCTCACCCCTGTACTCCTAGCACCGTGGGAGGCAGACGACACGGGAGGATCACTTGAGGCCAGGAGTTTAAGACCAGCATGAGCAAGAGTGAGACCCTGTCTCTACAAAAAATAAAAAAGATTAGCCGGGCATGGTGGTGCATGGCTGTAGTTCCAGCTGCTCAGGAGGCTGAGGCAGGAGGATCGCTTGAGCCCAGGAGTTTGAGGTTGCTGTGAGCTATGATGATGCCACTGCACTCTAGCCTGGGTGACAGAGCAATTGTTACATCCCTTGATGAATTCACCCTTTATCATTATATAATGTCTTTCTTTGTCTCTTTACAGTTTGGGACTTAAAGTCTATTTTTCTGATATAAGTACAGATGTTCCTTGACTTATGATGGAGCTATGTCTAGATAAACCCATCATAAGTTAAAAATATTGTAAGTAGAAGATGTACTTTCAACTTAAAATATTTTAAATTGAAATATTAATTGAAATATTTTAAAATATTTTAAATTGAATATTAATTGAAATATTAATATTTTTAAATATTTTAAATTGGAATATTAATTGAAATATTTTAAAATATTTTAAATTGGCATATTAATTGAAATATTTACTTGAAATATTTTTAATATTTTAAATTGGAATATTAATTGAAATATTTAATTGAAACATTTTTAATATTTTAAAATATTTTAAATTGAAAGTACATCTTCTACTTACAATATTTTCAACTTACGATGGGTTTATGTGGACATAGCTCCGTCATAAGTCAAGGAGTATACTCAATGTGTATCACTATTGTACTATCATAAAGTAAAAAAAATCATAAGTTGAACCATCGTAAGTTAGGGACTGTCTGTATAGCTACCCCTGCTCTTTTTTGATTTCCATTTGTGTAGAATATCTTTGTCTATCCCTTCACTTTCAGTCTATTTGTGTCCTTAAAAGTGAGGTGAGTCTCTTAGAGGTAGCATATAGTTGGGTCTAGTGTTTTTAGTCCATTCAGTTACTCTGTGTCTTTTTATTAGAAAATTTAATCCATTTATATCCAAAGTAATTACTGATAAAGACTCACTACTGCCATTTTGTCATTTGTTTGCTGGTTGTTTTATAGGCACTTTGTTTTTTTTTCCTCTCTTGCTATCTTAGTTAGTGGTTTGTAGTTTTCTGTAGTGGTATGCTTTGAATTCCTTCTATTTTTATTTTGTGCATCTACTATAGAGTTTTGCTGTGTAGTTTCCATGAGGTTTACATAAAACATCTTATAGTTATAACAAGCGATTTCAAGCTGATAATTACTTAACTTTGATCACATATAACAACTCCACACTTTCACTCCTCCCCCATACAATACAGAGATGTAGACATATTATACCACAGATTCTGATCCCAGTGACTTCAATAGTGGAATTATCAATTAAAGAATATAAACTAACAACATACAAAATGTTCAAAGAAATGAAAGATAAAAACAAAATAATTAAGGCAAAAATAAGAGATTATCAAAAATAATGTGAAAAATTTTAAAAGTTTTTAAAAGTGAAAAACATAATATTTGAAATTAAAAATTCAAATACTAATTTCAAATAGTAAAGAGAAAAATAGTAAGATAGAGTATAAATCTGAAGATATTAACAAAACTATGGCAAAAAAAGAAAAGACAAAAAATGTGAAAAGAATATTGAATGAGAAGGTCTAAAACATGTTTAACTGAAGTGCCAGAATAAAAAAAATAAAGAAAATAGCCAGGCTCAGTCTTGCATGCCTGTAATCCCAGTTACTTGGGAGGCTGAAGCAGGAGGACCACTTGAGCCCAGGAGTTCAAGTCTAGCCTGGGCAACATAGCTAGACTGTCTCTAAAAAGTAAAAATAAATAAAAAAATGTAAAATTAGAGAAGAGGACATAATACTGGATGAGATAATATAGGAGAATGTTCCAAAACTAAAGAAAAACATAAATCCACAGACACAGGAAACACTGTATACCAAGCAGGGCCAATACAAGGAAATCTAGAATGAGACATTATAACATTACAATGAAATTGTTAAACACACACACACAGAAATATGAAATGCGGCCAAGAAAAATGGATCGCATACAAAGGAATTGGCATTACAGTGACTGCAGATGTATCAATAGCAACAGTATAAGCTAGATATAACATAGTAAATAATATCATCAAAGTATTAGTCCTCTTTGTGCACTTAGCTCCTATTATAGTGCCAAACATATTCCAAAAGTGCTCAGAAAATGCTGGTCAAATAAATCGACTCTATTCTCCATCTCTACTTCGATAAATGATTACATTAGGCCCTGGGAAGAATGGAATGAGACTTACATTAATGAAATCTGAAATTGGCTTATTTCCTTATTTTGTTAGAGTCCTGGGGTGGAGGAGGGTGCAAATAGTATATTGACCACAAAGTGAAAAACATCTGCTGATATGAAACAGTGATTCCCCATGCCCCCTACACCTCACCCTTTCTCTGCAGTCAAAAGAAATGCTGTGTATTCACTGTTGTCAGCATGGAATGTTTTTGTTCATAGTAAAGATTCATATCACCCATGCGAATGTCTCTGCCCATGCAATGCAGCATAGGCGATTGTTTTGCATGTTTGTGCAGGGCCACTGCACCATATTGATGACAGAAAGTCTGACTCAGCTCCACTTTCAGTTTGCCCTGGGGTTTCACGTTCTGCTGACAACAGTCAAAACTTTTTTTCCCCCACAATGGCCACATATTTGAGCCATCCCCACAGAATTCCACAGGAGTCTGAATTGAAATACAGGAATTCATAGGGTACCTACCAAATAGAAACACTCCAAATCACTTTTAGAGTTAATAATTTTTCTACTTAAGTAAAAAGCAAATATTATTTTATTAGTATAGAAATACATTTTATTTATTAAAACAAAGCCATGGAATGTGATATAGTTTAGCTTGGTTTGAATTTTTGAATTTACTCCTTTTAGGGACTATGAAATCAGATGTTCAAATTCACTTGAGACAAAATTGTATTGTTTTCCAAACTCTTCAAATAGAACCCCAAAAGTCCGACTAAATTAAAAATTTTATTTGTACATGGAACTAAATAATTATTTTAATCTGCAAGTAATTTCAATGAGTTTACATAATCAAGTACTTCTGAAATCTTTTCATTTTTCTTTAGCATTCATTGTTGACTGAAATTAACTCCTAAGTTAATTGAAATATGATGAATCAGATTTATATCTGTTATTAATTTGTCTATTTATGCCTTGTCTTTTTTTCAGAAAAGATTTAAAGTAAAAAAAGATCAATGATTAATTTAGAATACATTGGCATCTTTAAATTTGCCTTCCTAAAAGTTTTATCAGACTACATGTCTACAGGCCACAACAGTGTCAAAAATGGAAAAGCACTTAACTAGCAGATAAGACGAGTACCACTTTCACTGACTTTGGATGTGTCACTTTGTCTCTCTCCTCATCTATAAAATGAGAAAATTGCACAAGAGGATTTCAAAGTTCCCTGGTCCTAGCTTGGTGGTGAATTTACTATTGCCTCCATGCCAGGACTCTAACAAAATAAGGTAATAAGCCAATTTCAGATTTCATTAATGTAAGTCTCATTTCATTCTTTCCAGTGTCTAATATAATCATTTATTGAAGTAGAGATGGAAAATAGAGTTGATTTATTTGAGCAGCGTTTTCTGAGCACTTTGGAATGTGTTTGGCACTGTAACAAGAGTTAAGTGCACAAAGATGACTAATACTATGATGATATTATTTATTTTCTTATATCTAGCTTATATTGTTGTTATTGACACATCTGTAGTCACTGTAATGCTAATTCCTTGGTATGTGATCCATTGTTCTTGGCTGTGTTTCATATTTCTGTGTGTGTGTGTGTTTAACAATTTCATTGTAATGTTATATATAATGTCTATTTCTAGATTTCCTTATATTTGCCCTGTTGGTATACATTGTATTTTCCTGTGTCTGAGGATTTATGATTTTCCTCACTTTTGGAAAAGTCTCATAACACATATGGAATCTTCTTCCAAACCCCTGACTTCCTGATTTATTCAGTAAAGATCCAACACCAAGACTGTGAATCTATAACCATAGTGATGGTTTTTCCCCCATTCCATTCTTCCCATCTCTCTACCCACCACACAGTTGCCAACTTCCAATCATTTTTCTATCTGTTTAAATGATATTTTTCACTTTATTTTATAGAGCAGGTTCATTCAATTGAGAAAGGGGTCTCAGTGTTGAAGATAATAATAGAATGCACCATGATAAAAACATATCATGGAATACTTAGGTTTAAATTAAATAATACAGTAAAACTAGAAACATGTCTACTACAAGCAACTTCTTTCGAAAGTCTGCAACTCAAAGCACAAGTAGAATATATTTTGCCAGGTCTAAAAATACTGGATAGATTTTTATTTTATTTTATTTTATTTTATTTTATTTTATTTTATTTTATTTATTTATTTGAGACAGAGTCTCACTTTGTTGCCCAGGCTAGAGTGAGTGCCGTGGCGTCAGCCTAGCTCACTGCAACCTCCAACTCCTGGGCTCAAGCGATCCTCCTGCCTCAGCCTCCCGAGTAGCTGGGACTACAGGCATGTGCCACCATGCCCAGCTAATTTTTTCTATATATATCAGTTGGCCAATTAATTTCTTTCTATTTATGGTAGAGACAGGGTCTCGCTCTTGCTCAGGCTGGTTTTGAACTCCTGACCTCGAGCAATCCACCTGCCTCGGCCTCCCAGAGTGCTAGGATGACAGGCGTGAGCCACTGCGCCCGGCCTGGATAGATTTTTAAATCAGTAATAGGGATAATGCCCAAAGGAAATCTGTTTTTGTGAACTGGTAGACTATAATACATAGTTGAAGCCCATTACTGAAACCCTCCTTAGCCTCTTTGAGCTTTGTGGGAGTGAACTGATGAGACGCCTCGTGGAGGAAACAGGACTGTTACCTTGGCCAGCAGACCACTGAGCCAACACAGGGATGCCCTCACTCCAGCCACACCGGAAACCACCTCTGCTTCCTGTCATCAGCCTAGAAGAGGGAACTGAACAGGGGGAAAGGAATAACGACCATGCTAAACAAGTAGCACCCGAGGGACAGAGCCTTCTCGACCGCTGTTCTGAGCGCTCTGTGAAGAGGCGGCCCATTGGGTGGGTCGGACAGAAACAGTTTTTAAACATGTCAACTTAATGAAATCAAATGTACTTGTGTCTCATATACCATGTTTCCCCAAAAATAGGACCTACCCATAAAGTAAGCCCTAGCAGGATTTCTAAGCATGTGCGCAATAGAAGCCTTACCCCGAAAATCAGCCCTAGTGACGGGCGTGGCTATGAAAATCAGCCCTAGTGATGGGCGTGGCTATGAAAATCAGCCCTAGTGATGGGCGTGGCTATGAAAATCAGCCCTAGTGATGGGCGTGGCTGCGCAGCGCATCTGCACAACCCATGCATGTCGTCGCGGAGCGGGGAAAGAACACGAGCAGCCCTTCTCATCTGCTTCGTGAGAGCTCTAGTGCTCCACAGGAGAGATCGGGGCCAGTGGTTCTAAAGGAAATAGAGTCGCAAGAAATTCAGGATGGGATTCGGGGTTTGGAGAGTGAGGATGATGTTCCAGAAGAAGACGACTTCACTCTATTGTAATCAATATAGATGGTTGTGCCGTACTTAAAAAAAAAAAAAATAACACATTCCCTGAAAATAAGCCCTAGGGTGTCTTCTTGAGGAAAAATAAATATAAGACCCTGTCTCATTTTTGGGGAAACACGGTATCTCTTGTTCCCCTTTTGTTAGCTTTTCCTCTTCCTTTGCTTCAACCATTTGTTCTTATATTTACTTAACAAATGTGTTTTGAGGCACTGAATGCTGGACAGAAGGGATACACAGGTGAACAAAGACCAAGGTTCATCTCCTTATATCGCTCAGAGTCTAGTGGGGCATAGACACATATAAACAGACAATTATAACACAGATGTCAGGCTGAAGATAGTAAATAGCATTCCTGATGTTATGGTAAAATACATTTGGGCTACCCAACCCAGAACTGGGATGTCAGGTAAAGAAAGCTTCCTGGAAGAAGTAAAGACTGTGCAGAATCTGGAGGAGAAAGAGCCAGACAGAGGACTAAGAGAGGACAGAAGGGATTAAGAATTTCTTTCTTTGAAAGTCAAAGTAGGCCAGGCACAGTGGCTCATGCCTGTAATCCTAGCACTCTGGGAGGCCAAGGCGGGAGGATGACTTGAGGTCAGGAGACCAGCCTGAGCAAGAGTGAGACCCCATCTCTACTAAAAGTAGAAAGAAATTAATTGGCCAACTGAAAATATATATAGAAAAATTAGCCGGGCATGGTGGCATGTGCCTGTAGTCCCAGCTACTTGGGAGGCTGAGGCAGGAGGATCACTTGAGCCCAGGAGTTTGAGGTTGCTGTGAGCTAGGCTGATACCACAGCACTCCAGCCCGGGCAACAGAGTGAGACTCTGTCTCAAAAAAAAAAAAAAAAAAAGAAAAGAAAAAAGAAATATCATCCCTCTTTAATTGGCTTTTATAATTTCTCTGCCCATCTCCCAGTATGCAGCTTTTACTTCCAGGGCAGTTACCATATGGCTGAACACTGTACATCTAAGAGGGCACAATTGAAGTCGTAGACATCGTAGATTTCTATATGGATTATGACAATTTTCTGGCAGAAGCACTGGAGTGCCTTGAGGAAGGACAGCCCTTTCTTATTCCTTTAAAGCTAACAAATGGACTAGTAGCAGTTCTATGTTTTTGTCTCTACCTCTGAAACTATACAAGGAAAAGTGGTTCTGGTTAGGCAGGAAGTGATGGTTCTGATGGGTATGGATAGAAAGAGAAGACCACGGGAGCTGCTCTGGTTTCTCATTGTGTCCCAGTCCAGTGTACCATACATGTTAAAGATCATTAAGAGGTGCAACTAGGCATTGGTCCACCAACATTGATCTTCTGCATGAACCTGCTCTCACTCAAGCCCAGCGTTCTGACTTCTGTTCTCAGGTTAAATGGAGAAGGACTTAGCAATCATCATCCATTCGACCCTGCCCTGGAGCCAGGTTTCAGAATGCTATATGGCGCTGCTTTCAAAATTCCACCTGTGCTCCAAGCTTCCTGCTTCTTACCCTCTAATGCTGACCACTGTCCCCCGCAGGGACCCACCTGCAATCCACAGAGTCCAATAAGCACTCAAATCGGTCAATAGCAAAGGTATCAAACACGGTTTTTAAAAATTCTATCCATTGTCTGAATTAAACTGCAATGACTTCAATACATTATTTTAAGCTACTGTTTTCATTACTAAGAGTAATAAAAAGCATACACACACCATTGTTTGAAGATATTTAAATTTAACTGTGATTATAATCTGTAACGGAGACTATCAAACTTTCTTAATTAAGCGTCTTTCTAAGGTTAATTTGTAACAAATTAATAATTTTCAAAATAAAAGTTAATAAAACTGGCTCCAAGTTAATCAAATTTATTTTCCTTCAGAAATATCCTACCGTCCTTTGAATGAAACATGAATAGCTTTGTGAAAGCAAGGCATAAAACCATGAAAGATACAAACCAGCAACTACTAACACAAATAATCAAGAGGGATATTCTGATATATAAATAAAAATCTACAAGGTAGGACTTATTTTACACTCAGCATTTGGCAAGACTATATTCAAGTTGTGATCATGAAAACAACGTTTAATGTTGACTTGGCTCTTGACTGCATCCCAAGCACCGTTCCACATGCTGCTGGTGTATTAATAACTCATTTATTCTTTGCAATATCCCTATGAGATTGTACGATTATTACCCCATTTTATAGTCTCAGTCCTTCCCATCCTTCGAGGAGGAATATCACTTCCTCACAAGTCCTTCCCTAATTACTCCCACCAATTCAAATTATTTTCTACCTCCCCTTTCTATTATTTCTATGACATAAATAAGTATTTCTATCATATGACTTATCATAGAGTTCACCCTAAAGTTCTTTATGCATGTTTCTCTTTCTGGCCATTATATCACAAGTCTCTGGGCTCTGTCTTATTCATTTTCGTGTCCCTACAGTGTCTAGCAGAGAGTCTTGCACAAAGAGCATGCCCAGCAACTGTTTGTTGAACTAACACTAGCATTAATATGGGAAAAAAGAAGAAAGGAATTTAGCAGCAGCTTTAAAAACAAAGAAAGAATCATGAATAAAAAACAAGCAATTATTCTCTGTGTCTGCAGATGAGAGAACAAAAGAGATCCCAGAGATTATAGGATAAAACATTTAAATATTAGGCAAACATTAAACCATAATTATGCTGAAAGAAAATACAGGTGAATGTTTGCACAATCTTAAGAAGTGAAAGGCCTAGACATGACACCAAAAGAAAAATCAAGCAAGAGAGAAATTAAATAACATGGTCAAGAGAGCCAGCTCTGAGTCAGGCTGCACAGTTTGAATTTGCAAGTTGCTCTTTGTGGAGTCAGTTTCTTCATCTGCAAAATGGGGATGACAGCAATGCCCGACTCCTACAGTCATAGGGTGGAATAAAGGAGATAGTGACTAGAACGTTCTCGATACAATGCCCAACATAATGTTATCCTTTGATGTCTGAAAACATATCAATGGAAGAAAAGATAGATATTTGACTCTAAAAAACTAACATCTATGCTCTAAAAAATACCAATAATAAATAAATATCAAATGACAAAATAGGAGAAAAAAAGATTGATATCCTAAATGAAAAGCTTTTAAAAATTAACAAGAAGATGAAAATCCCAATAGAAAAAAAATAGGAAAACAAAATTTAGCATCTCACAAAATATTAATATATACAAATGAAATAACCAAATATGACAAAGTCCCCCTTATGCAATTATTAAGTGTTAGTTATTTTCACTTATTAAATCAGCAATATTAATAATGCAATGAAGCAATGAGCATGCTTTTATAGCTTTCAGGAGAACTTAAATTGGCATATTTCTGAGGGCATTTTGACAATAAACATCAAAAACCTTAAAATCTGCATATCCGTTGACCTAGGAAATCTAGGAATTTATACGAAGGAAATAACCATGTATATTCACAAAGATATAAACTGCAGATTTATTTATAAGAGTGAAAAGTTAGACATAACTTATTATATACCTAACTATTCCAACAATAAGAATAGTTAGTAAATCATAACACCTTTACAAAACTGTGAATGCTGTTATCTTGAAGGAGATATTCAATGCCATGAATGAAAAAGCAAACAATAGAATAGCATTATTAGATGGTCTCATTTTCAATAAAACAACAATAACAAAATGTGTGTAGATTTGGGTATATGTATACACATACACATAAAAATATCTAAAAGGAAATATACCAAAATGCTAACATTGATTACCTCTAGATGATGAAATTATAGGTGACTTTGGAAAGTTATAATACTTGCTAAATTTTTTATAATAAACACATTTTTGTAATTAAGAAAATTATAAAAATTATCTTTTCCAAAAGGAAAAATTAAACATTAAGAGACAGTCTTGGCCATCATTCAGATATCCCTCACTCTAGGATATATCTTCAATGGTGGATGCATTGTGCTTCTTAGAAAAGTCATACGATAACAAGCTTCAGCCCACAGGTTCTATGTATATAAGCAGTTCAAGTAGGTCAATGGAAAAGTTCAACAAAATACCAAAAACAACTCAAAGGAACATCATATGCTTAATGGTTAAATAGCATTAGGAAAAAAAAAAAAGAAAACTAAGCAGTCCTGGATAAAGCTAAAACCTTAATCTCATGCTTACTCAGCAGCAAAAAGGAAAAACAAAAACAAACATTAATTATGGAAGATTTAGTGATCTGTATGGTTATAGTTCTAGAAACACTTCCAGTGTGTGTTTATCTATGCTGTAACTCATTGCTTTCTGCAAATTTAAAGGAAGCTTTTGGCTGACAGTTCAAATGCTTGGTCACAGCTAAGAGAAAAAAAATCAGTTCAACCACTTTGGAAATAGGCATGGGGAAAAAGTCCTGATGCTTCAAAAATGGTGTGTGTGTGTATGTTTTGTGGCTTTCTAACTTCACAAGAAATCTAGGAAAGGCCCATCTTCAGCCCCATCCTCCCCACCTGGTGAGGAGGGAGTGGGCACATCACTGTGTTATTAGATTGTTCATTCATTCTTACAACTATTACTGAACAAAGAGCCCAAAAAGTAAAGAGTAGTGAGAGTGAGAGGCATGGTATTATAGCATTGAGAGCAGTCTACTATCTTGTGCCTTTTAAAAACTAATGAGAGGGCGGGCGCGGTGGCTCACGCCTGTAATCCTAGCACTCTGGGAGGCTGAGGCGGGAGGATCGCTCAAGGTCAGGAGTTCGAAGCCAGCCTGAGCGAGATCGAGACCCTTGTCTTAAGTAAAAATAGAAAGACATTAATTGGCCAACTGAAAATATATAGAAAAAATTAGCCGGGCATGGTGGCACATGCCTGTAGTCCCAGCTACTCGGGAGGCTGAGGCAGGAGGATTGCTTGAGCCCAGGAGTCTGAGGTTGCTGTGAGCTAGGCTGACGCCACGGCACTCTAGCCTGGGCAACAGAGTGAGACTCTGTCTCAAAAAAAAGAAAAGAAAAGGAAGAGAACAATGAGAATAGATCCAGTTGAAGAGTCTTAATTTCATCTAGTAAAATAAATCTTGAATACAAAATGCTAAAAAAAAAAATGAGACTAAGTAAATAACTGCTTAAATTGTCTATCTATTGTCTATCCCACCTGTTTTTTCCAGTCCAGCATTCATTGCCCCTTCTCTGCATGACAGCCCCAAGTTTTCCTCTGGGGGACTACCTCTCCCATCTTGGCTCACAGGGTGGGGCTCACCTCATTTCCTAACTTCAGGGATTGACAGGTAACCCAGGAATGTAGACAGAATGAATATTCATCAAGCACATGGCCAAAGCAGGCCCACTGGGGACAAGGATCGTGGTACTGTGTTATGGTAGCCCTAGCAAAATAATACACTCTTTACCCTCCATTTGTAATGTTTTGTATTTGAATTGAGAATATTCTCATTTTTTTTCCTTTGGAAAAAAATATACATGTACACACACATATAAGGTTTTGTTACTATAAATAATAAAAAAGATAATTATTAATAAATAAACAATAAAAAAGATAATTAACTGTAAAAAAAAAACCCAAAAAACCAAAAAAACAACTTTTCTTTACACTTCTGGGAAAGAAGCACGTTCTTTCTCTTTGAGTTTCATGCTGGGAGAATGTGACCCTGTGGCTGCTGGGGACAGCTTTGCCATCACTTGGAAAGAACCCGTGGAATAAATGAAACCAATAAAGACGGGAGTGGAACTCACAGAGAAAAACACACAACTGATAAACAATTTTTAAAAGCTGGACCTAACCATGTCGTAAGCCACTCATCACCAGTTGATTTATTCATAGTTTTCTGTCACATGAAACCAAAGAGGCGGTTAATATCGGAGAAAGGGAGATTAGATGGTTGATCCAATTGATCTACCTGTCTTAGTCAGCTTGGGCTGCTGTAACAAAAATCCATAGACTGATGAGCTTAAACAATAGACATTTACTTCTCATAGTTCTAGAAGGTGGGCAGTCTGAGAGCAGGACGCCAGTATGGTCAGGTTCGGTGAGGCCCTCTTTCTAGCTTAAAGACTTTGCTGCCTTCTTGCTGTATCCTCACACAACAGAGACAGAGAGAGAGAAAGAGAAAGAGGATGTGAGCATGCACGCTGTCTGGTCTCTTCTTATAAGGGTACTAATTCCACCAAGAGGATCCCACCCTCATGATCCCACCTGAAATTAATTACCTCTCAATGGCCCCACCGCCAAACACCATCACGTTAGGGGTTAGGGATTCAACGTGTGAATTTGGGAGGGACACAAACATTCAGTCGCTAACACTACCTAAATTGCTTTTAGACACACACCCAAATAGATTGAAGGAGGCTCTTCTGTATAACCTTCATGCTTCACTAGAATGTTGGCCGTACCCTTAGGTGCGTATCACTGCCCACCCAAAGCCTAGTCCCGTGCCTGGAACATGACATCACTCAATAAATATTTGTTGAAAAATGAATATATGAATTAACCTAATCCTTGGACACTTATTTTCAATACAAATCAAATAATATCACGAATGTCATGACAAAGATATCAGCAACAGGACATGAAAACACACAGAGAGGTCTAATTCTCTATTAGAAACTAGAGATTCTGGGTTCACATTCCATGCTCAGTTGATCCGAATACCTCCTGATACAGTCATCCACATATCTCCTTGTCTTCTCTTTAGAGCTACCTTCGACAGGCACAAAATACTTTAACAGTCAAACATAATGCCCAATCGCTGGCTGCTTCTGTTAACATTTAACCAACTGGAGACACAGCTCTGAAATCTCAGTGCAGGCAGATGTCTGTGTGTTTTAGGATCTGCCTGACCTCGTCTCCTCGCCTTGCCTGCTTTGCTCCAGCTGCCTGGGCCTTCTCGCTCTCTCTGAAAACACTGGGCACTTCTCACCTCAGGACCTTTGCTTTGGCTCTAACCTCTAACCCCGCGTCTCTCTTCAGGTCTTCACCCAAACGTCACCTCCTCCACGCAGCCTTCCTGATCGTCCCACTTACAATCGCAAACTTCTCCACCACTCGTACTTCCCATTTCATAGCATTTATCACTTTCTAACACACGATGCATTTATTTTTCTTTTATCAGCTGTCTCCCCACACTACAAGATAAGCTCCATGAAAGCAGAGATTTCATTGTGTTTTCTGTTGAACCCCCGATGCCAAGGTGATACTGTTAACAGATGCTGAATAAATGAATAAAGGGATAGCAAGAAAACTATAGCTAATCATTAAGTGCTCTGATCCAAATTAAATTAAATATTCATTTTTCTGGCTGGGCAAGGTGGCTCACGCCTGTCATCCTGGCACTCTGGGAGGCCAAAGGAGGCAGATCGCTCAAGATCAGGAGCTCAAAACCAGCCTGAGCAAGAGCGAGACCCCATCTCTACTAAAAATAGAAAGAAATTAATTGGCCAACTAAAAATATATGGAAAAGATTAGCCGGGCATGGTGGCGCATGCCTGTAGTCCCAGCTACTCGGGAGGCTGAGGCAGGAGGATCGCTTGAGCCCAAAAAATTTGAGGTTGCTGTGAGCTAGGCTGACGCCACAGCACTCTAGCCTGAGCAACAAAGTGAGACTCTGTCTCAAAAAAAAAAAAAAACCACATTTTCTAATCTGCTAAACTACAGAATGTTATATCTGTGAACTCCTTCAGAAGTTAGAACCAGAGAACTGCTATGAATATATTCAAAACTGAGTTTCTATAAAACGTTGCCCTACGTTACAGCAATTAAGGCATATAAAATTATTTAAGAACTGAAATATGTTATTACAGAAAAACTATACTGATAACCAGAGAGCATAAGAGTTGTGTTTACTTTGCTTTGGATCTAGAGCAGTATTAAATGTAAAATTTGAGCTATATTCATTAGCAGAAAAAAATCAAGTTTGAAAATATTCGTAATTTTTTTCCCCTAGATATGTCAAACATCACTACAGTTATACAGCCTCTTACAAAAATTAAATAAAGCACTATCATAGAAAACAGGAACATACTGTGATAGGAACACACTGTGACTTCAAAAAGGTTTTCCTATTGGAAAATCAAAAAATATCAGTTAGAAAGGGGTTTCTTGGATAAAACTAAGTACCAGGTCCACTGCCCGTAATGTTCCCTGTCACTAGAGCGCTCCTTTTGTGGTCCCCTTTGCTGGAGAGACCACCCAAGAGGGACAGTAAGATAAGCTCAGCCCCGGCTGTCCCCAAGTGCCTAAAAAGTGGAACAGTAGTATGCCTGTCAGGGGTTCCAAGGTACAGGCCCTGGATGCCAGATATTTTATCACGAGTATTTTGAAAATTAGAAAATTTCCCATTTAAAATTCGAACTTCTGGCCAAGCTCAGTGGCTCACAGCTGCAATCCCAGCACTGTGGGAGGCCAAGGCGAGAAGTTCGGTTGAAGACCAACATGGGCGACAGAGTGAGACACCATCTTTAAAAAGAGAAAAAACCAAAAACCTCGAATTTTGTAATTTCTCTTAAAAACATGCAACTTCAAGCAACACTGAGGCTAAACTGCTGGATAACAAGAGGAGCTAAAGAATAGTTGTCACTCGAGACTGGGTACCTGTTTTCAGGCTCACTATTGTCCCCACGACTCCTCTTGTCCTGTTTCTACGGCCTGCTTGGGCAGAAAGAGTTTGAAAGCGCCCCTTGGTGTACTCCAAGATTGTTCATGAGCATATTTCTTTTCTTTTTTTTTTTTTTTGAGACAGAGTCTCACTTTATTGCCCAGGCTAGAGTGAGTGCCGTGGCATCAGCCTAGCTCACAGCAACCTCAAACTCCTGGGCTCAAGCAATCCTGCTGCCTCAGCCTCCCAAGTAGCTGGGACTACAGGCATGTGCCACCATGCCCGGCTAATTTTTTCTATATATATTAGTTGGCCAATTAATTTCTTTCTATTTATAGTAGAGATGGGGTCTCGCTCTTGCTCAGGCTGGTCTCGAACTCCTGAGCTCAAACGATCCGCCCACCTCGGCCTCCCAGAGAGCTAGGATTACAGGCTTGAGCCACCGCGCCCGGCCCATGAGCATATTTCTTACTGCTGGTAAGCATAAACCCTGAACTTCCTGCATTCTGCTGTTTGTCTCATTAAACCCTTGGCCCCTTCGGCACTAGGTTTAAATCCTACTGCAGAGTAACATGAAGTCAAGGTCAAAACTGAATTGTCACTCTTCGTCCACTCACTGAATGACCACGTGCAAGTCACCTATCCTCTCTCCTCTTATCTGAGAAATGGGCATGGTGAGTCCTCCCTGCCTTCCTCACAGCTGGCATGATTAAGTGGGATAAAGGATGTAAAAGGTCATAGAAGTGTCACCATATAGTAAATGCTAATCTTTCGGTAAGATAGCCCATTTTAAAAACATTATAAAACAACAGCATCTTATACAAATCTTTAAGGGTGTTGCATTGAGAAAGTTTGATTATCTATTCATGGTTAACAGCACAAAATAAATTATTAAGCCTAAGATGACTCAGGAAATGTAAGAATATGCATATTAAAAACAATCTCTTTATTTAAAAAAAAATATGTCAGCATAAATAACATCTCACTTGTCAGATTGCTAAATTGCGAAATGACTAAATTTCCTGAGAACTAAAGATACGTTTCAGGTCAAATAAATTTAGCTAAATAAAGTTTTCAGGAGCAGTATATATGACCAGAAAAGTCTATCTAATAATGACAGTGTCAAAAAAAATGAGTAAAAATAGTCTGCAAAGGAAACTAAGACAAATGCTGATAGTAAAATATATGTAATGAGCTGGGATTACCACTGCCTCAACAGAGAACATAACAGGATTTCATAAGTGGTTAACCAGCTTTGAGATTGCAGACAGTCAAGGTTGCCGTGATTATCTGTTACAAAGAAACAGACCTACAGAGTACAAGTATGTTCTGGTAACAGTAACAGAAAGACAAAAATAATCTAAAAAGTCCTTGAGGCATCCTGTCACTACATCCATCACTTAAATCTATGGACCTCAGTAATTTGGGACTGAAAATTAATCAAAATGGTCCACAGGTCATTGGTCAGGTTTATTCAGTCATCAAAAAACCTGGCCTAATTAAGCAAAGAGATTATGAAAAATGTCTTCTCTGGAAACCTTCACCTTAGCAAAAAAAGGAACTTTTGAGACTAAACAAAACCAAAAGCAGTTACTTATATGCCGAATCCTACATAATTTTTCAGACCTCTGCTTAAGGGAGCAAAGAAGAGTAAAATGGGGTACACGACGTGGTTATTTTTTCTTATCTTTTTTTAAAATGTAGAGCTTGAGTATTCTTTTGTTTCTGTAATTGTCTTTTTAAAGCTTTTATTCTTATCAAAGTAAAATGTGAACATGGCTAAAGATTTGATTGAAATAGTACAGAATGCTTTCCGAGGAAAAGCAATAGCCTCCTAGCTCACCCCTTCCCAAGCCTGCTCCTACTCCTCGGAAGAAATCACTTTGGGTTGATTCTTTGTTTCTTCTATTTTTATTTGTGCAAATTGAAGGAATACAAGTGCAATTATGTTACATGGTGAAGTCTGGGCTTTTATTGTCTCCATAACCTGAATAATGTACATTGTACCCATTAAGTAGTTTCTTATTTCCCACCCTCCTCCTAGCCTTCCACCCTTCCCAGGCTCCAATGTCTATCCTTCCACACTCTATGCCCACGTGTACACATTATTTAGCTCCCACCTGTAAGTGAGAACATGTGGTTTTTGACTTTCTGTGTCTGAGTTGTTTCACTTAAGACAATCCAGTTCCATCTATATTGGAAGACATAGACATGATTTCATTCTTTTTTATGGCTGAATAGTATTCCACTGTGTGTGTATACCACATCTCTTTTATCCAATCATTCACTGATGGACACTTAGGTTGATTCCGTATCTTTGCTATGTGAAATTTGGTTTCTCCGGCAATCAGCATCAAGTCACCAAATAACGTGTTATATTCACACCACTTCTTTTATAAATCACTTTTTGACATTTTCTATGGACTTTCTATTATGATAGATTAGAATTTAGCTTACATGAATCCCTACCCCACACATAAACCACACACGTACAGACAACATACATTTATATAACAACTTTGATGCCTCTATTGATTACCTTCTTAATATTAAATACTATAAATACTATAGTTACACTTTTGTCTTCCTCTTCCATCAACTATAGACCATACCTTTTATCTCACAGGTGAACACACTAGCAAGAATAGTATTTTTTCCTTTGCTTCCTCTTGTCAACCACTACTACCACTAGATTAGCTTATACCTTTGAGATTTACTTTCTTTTGGTCAATGCTTAATCCACTTGTGTAATATAAAGAAGAAATTCACTACAATCTATCAAAATCTCTTCAGAACCTATAATTATATAAGTTATTAAAGTGGTACATTTGTGCCTCAATTTTGAAGACTGACTTCTATTCATTATGAAAATCCATTATAATAACATACATATTCTTGCCTTTATATGACAGATAAACATAAGTCAAACTTCTCAAAAAACTAAATTTTATTCAACCAAGGAACTATTAAATGATTAAATGTAAATTCATGTAATGTAAATGATTAAGAACTCTGCTGGCCAGGCGCAGTGACTCATGCCTATAATCCTAGCACTTTGAGAGGCTGCAACATGCGCACGAGTGAGACCCCATCTCTAAAAAAAAAAAAAAGAGAGAGAGAGAAATTAGTGGGGTGTGGTGGCACGCTCCTATAGTCCCAGCTACTCGGGAGGCTGAGGCGGGAGGATCGCTTGAGCCAGGAGGTTGAGGTTGCAGTGAGCTATGACGATGCCACTGCACTCTAGCCCGGGCAACAGAGTAGGACCCTGTATCAAAAAACAAAACAAAACAAAAAAACAACTCTGCACTCTGCTGTCTTCAACTTTAGGTCAATTTATCTTTGGAACTAGAGGCCTTCCACAGCAGAATTCTATCATTAGAAAATAATACAGATTTAGTATACTTAATCGTTTGGAGGGACGGATCACAGATTAGCTGCAGATTAACAAGAACCATCCTTCATCTTAGTCCTTCTGCACAAAGTCCCAGCCTGCTTTACCAAAGAGTTCTTTTCATCACTACTTGACGACCTCTGGCACGAGTCGCTCTGTGACCCTTCTGCCTCCAACCCAGGACAAAACACAAAAGAGTTTATGCGCTTGTTCAGGGCCACACATATGAACATCATGGCTGTAGGTACAGATACAGCTGCTGATAAAAAGTCCATGGCCCTAAATTGGACAGGGTTGGACAGTAACAGGATTATAGGTTACAGATGTGATGTGAAAACCCCCATGGAGTTAAAAACAGAAATCGGTGTATATCACGTGGTGGTTAGGCAAGCAGGCATGGGTTCTAACCAGAATAGCTGGTTACAATGATCAGCTCTGGCACCACCAGTGGTGTGACCTAAGTATGTTACCCAAGCCTCTGTACCCCAGCTTCCTCATTTGAAAAATGGAGTCATTGCAAGGATGCAAAATATTGATGCATCTAAAGCACTTAGCATGGTACATGGCATATCATAGAACTTATAAATCAGACCCACTAAAATTATTAGTGGTAGTATTATGGTATTGGTCAGACAGAGTTTGCCAGTTGTTTTAACATTGTACCTAATCACACCCTTCATTTCTGCACACCTGGTGAAGTCAAATGAGTTATATTCTTTTTCAGAAATCTACCTTTACCTCTAATTGCAGTCAAGGCAAATAGGTCTGGTAGGCAAATAGCCCAAGGTGACCCTTCTGGTCAGAGCTGCCTGAGACTGTAACCTTCATACTCTACAGGTCCTGGTTTCACGTTGTGTCCTTCAAATGTTTTTCCATGGCCCTTCTTATCATCAGCCTTGATTTTTAAGATGCATTTTAAATAAGCTTACATTTGGAACCAGCTAAGAATGCTAAAAGCAGTTATGCTATCTTCTAGATCAGGCGTCCTCAAACTATGGCCCGAGGGCCACATGCGTACCGCCTAGTACATTTATCCAGCCCTCCCCGGTGTTTTTGCCACCGCTGCCTGTCCTGCTTAGCAGCCACCTCGTCCCGGGCCCACAGTGCGCATGCGTGGAATGTGCGCCCCACTCTCCAATGGCCCTCCAACGGTCTGGGGGACAGTGACCTGGCCCCCTGTTTAAAAAGTTTGAGGACCCCTGATCTAGACAAATTGCAGAAATCGAAGAAAATTCAGCACTACCTGGATTGTGACTAAAACCATCAAAGAGTAGCTACTGTCAACAAGCACGAAGAAAAGAAGATAATTTGGTCTTAATGCCCTGTTAAGACATATTTGGGGCAAAGGAAAAGTATATTTCTATGGGAATTTTCAAAATATTAAAAATGAGATAAAAGCAAATGAGAAGAAAACAGAAATTCAGCTCACTGACTTAAAATTACCATATGTGAAATATCAAATAAATAGCTACTCTAATCTCAAATGGTAATCTTTCCTTTCAGCCTTTCTCATGTTATTGGACCAAATATTTCGAGGCTCATCTGTGTTCTATTACAATCCTAAAGACAACATGATATCTAGGATAGTGTTTATACATAAAAATCATTTTAAATCAGGAGGTGATATAAACTGATGTCCAGATTCCATTACCTCAAGACTTCATATAATTATATTGTCTTTTTTTTAAAGTCCTGAAATGATCATTTTCTCCTTTGGCACAGAGTGTTTTGGCTCCACTTTTGATGCCAACACAGTCTCATCATGAAAATAAATTAAAAGTAGGTGGTCTGGTTAGTCTTCACCATGCTACATTTTAATCAGGCAGAGCAGTGAAAAAGATGATTGTCTAATGTTGGCATATCTTCAAACAACAGCGTACGCTGTCCGTTTGACTCACAATGAAAAAGCTCTTCAAGAGATTTCGATAAAGGTTTCCCTCCTACTTGCAGTCCGCATTTGTAATGTTTATATAAGTGGGGGACATAAATCTTCCTCCAATGAACCCCATGGTTTTTAAAGCAGACTTCTTGTTATAAACTGCCTGTTTCCGTTTTGCCTGCCTAAGCAAGCCAGGCGAAACCCATTCGCGAGAGACTGGAACTAATTTAATGTGCTCCAGGTTTAAGCCCCTAGCCTCTGTGCCTTTACAGGGAGATTTTACACAGTGGATTACTGCTGACTTTAACCATGATTCATATGATAAGTGGCTTTTGATTTGTTTTTGAATGTCAGAAAATATGCATTTGCAAAAGAAATGTCATCAAAATCATTTTGTTTAAAGCAATACCCATAAAAATAGGGGTTGGGGGGTAGAATTTAACTTTTCACACACAAAAAAGCAACCTAAATCATGCCAAAGCCTTCTTCACATAAATCTATAGTTTTACTCAACGCAAAAGAAGACAAAGCTGTTTATAGACAGTTCGATTTAAGACTGGATGAACTTCAAGATATGATTGGTTGACTTGATATACTTTACAAGATTTGCTCCTTCCTATTATTAAAAATACCAAAGCCACACTGAAGAGAGACAAAAGCATTATTCTTTACCCATGCTCAAAGATGCCCTCTGTGCTTTTTGCAAGGATGCAAAATTCCTTGAAACCAACACTAATTAAAACAAAAACACATTCACAAAACCCGGAGTGAGGTCCATCACCCTGAAGCATGTCGAGGGAGGAAAGTTTTCTCTGCTTAACTCAAAAGAAGAGAGCAGTGATGACATTAATTCGAAAGAAAACAAACTGAGAAACGAAAGTATGTGTTGCACTACTATCCTAGATTTCTGCGTTGAAGTCGCCTGAACTGTTCATCAGAACGCTCTTTTAAAATGCCAAATGTAAGGAGATATCCTTGTCCCAGTCCTCTGTAAGTTTCTTCTGTTTTTCTCCTGATGCTCCTTTGGAAAGGCCAGGCACAGTTTCACAGTAGGGGGCAGTATTGGAACATCATGCCCACACTTGAAAGGACGCAAGACCAGACCAAAGGAGGAAAAAGGGCCATTATTCTTCATTAACATTTAACCATGTTGGCATAATTACCCTAATTCATTACAAAATTTCAAATTTTTTCCCTGAAGCCCAATCTGCTTTTTTGACCACCAACCTACAGTGTGAAAGTGTCTTTTTTTAAAATTGTATTTTATTTCATTTTTTTCTATTTCAGAGTATTACAGGGGTACAAACACTTTGGTTACATAAATGGCCTTTGCACTACCCGACAAGCATGCCCATCCCCCAGATCATTCAAGATGTCTTAAAAGATACAAAAGGCAAATGCTTTTCATTTTAAAAATCCACCCAAAAATCTGAGACATGCTGATTGCTGCTTACTAGTAGAAGAACTATTTATTGAATGTCATACTTCAAAAGCATGAAGACTTTTCTAATTGCAAATATCCAGATGTTCTTTATTGTAAATATAATATCACATTAGGAGATGGAAAAAAAAGAATGAATATTTATTTCTTCTTCGTCTAAAATGAAATGCAGAGCTGGTTTATAAACACAAGTCAACATGACCCATGCTAATTAGATGTTAATTTTAAAAACATGGGGTAAAAAAATATTTACAACTACAAAAATGTCTTCTTATTTTCCAGAAATAAACTTTTTCTTTCCATCTGCCTAAGATGGGTCTTGACTGGCCTGCTAGGAAGTATGGAAACTGAAACTGATTGTATTGAATGCTTGGCTTCCAATGACTTACAAAGTTTTGGGAGTTTGCGGAGGAAAAAAAGGAAAGTCTTTGCCAGGTCCCAAGAATAAAATGTATAGATACATAATAGTAATGTTTTTTGGGTTTTTTTTTTTACTATACATAATGGTAATCCATATAGATTTCTCTTAATTCTGTAAACATGAGTATTGAAACATTTATTTAATACTTGAAAGCCTTAAGGTCACTAAACAAGACAGTAATTACTGTATTTGACTTTAAAAGAATCAAAGCTCATATAGTCTTGGGCAAGTATTTTTGTTTGTCTTTAATTTCAACTCAAGGCTTGTTTGCTTGCTTTAAGAGAGTGGGGTGTTATAAAATTCAAACAAAAACATTTTTTTTCCCAATCTAATACTTCTACTGAAAAATTCAATATTAAAACTATTGCTTTATAGACATATAAGCTTATATTTTAAAATGTACATAAAAAGATCCTAAGAGTACCAAAACATTGTTGAAATATCATAAGAAGCCAGTAAGAATTTATGCCATGTTTCAATGCTATAAATTTAAATTTCAGTACTTCAAATTTGTTATGGTTTCTCATACTCTTATTGTTATATATTATCCTCTCTGTACTTGTCAATTTTTGTTTAAGTTGTTTTGAAGTTGGGGGTTTTTAGTTTCATGTGGTGTGCGTGCATGTGTACACAGTGCTTGTTTAAAGATCCTACAAGATCTCCTGTGCACGCTTCTAGGAGAACACAATCTGCCCCTCTGCCTTGTCACCAAGGTTTTCTCAATTGTTATGACAGGTTCCTTTTTCAAGACTTAACAGAAAAACTAGGCCTATAATTATCACCAAATTTCCCTCCAATTGAGCTAACAATGTACACTGGAGTGACCAGATGGGCCATAACTCTTCATAATTACTGTACAAAAGAGCTTGTGATGGTCACAACAAAGCAGTTGGCTAAGGGAAGAGCACCAGGTATGCGTTTTCCTGAAACATCTGTTTGAAACTCTGAGTCGTTTGAAGAGTACGTAAAATGGTCCCATCTTCTAATTACTTTCTCACCACCCAAAATACCACTGCCAAAGTTGTTTGAAGTAGTTCAAGGAACCAAGGTTCTCCTGTAGCAAAGCTGATGTCACCACTCCGTCCCTCTGAAGGTGAGCACCCTATTTTGTCTCCAGATGGTGGCATTTGTGATAGAAAAGGGGGTGGCATTTTCATCTAGTGATAATGTACTTTCCTTATTATGTAAGTCATTTCTCTGTCCCATGAAGTCAAAAAGCACCCTGACATACTACAGAAATGCTTATTTACTTTCCTGACTCCCTTCCTTCTTGATAAATCTGCTGAATGAGTGAGAAGGTGACCACAAACAATAAAGTATGAGCTTTGGGTTGGTGTGCTCCTTGTCCCTGGTTCCTGGCAAAGAGTTTCCCAAACCCTCAGAACTGCCTGAGTGATGAGTATATTTTGTTCTTCATAACTAGCCCTTTGATCACATCTGAATGTATGCTAATGAAGTCATTTAGGGGAGGAGTCCAAGATAGCCTCAGCGTGGTCTGGTCACCAGAAAGACCAAGTGATTAGAGTGCTGGAACTTTCAGCCCCACCCACAGACCTATGAGAGAGGGGCAGGACTGGAGATTGAACTCGACACAAACTCTTGATCAACAAGATCTGATGAGAGAGTGAACACACGGGGGTGTTGGGAGGGTGGCATGGCCACCAGCGAGAGCCTGGAAGCTCCCTGCCCCCAGCCTTGCCCCATTCATCCTCTCTACTTGTCTGTTCCTGAGTCACAGTCTTTAACAGGCGTCCTCAAACTACGGCCCATGGGCCATATGCAGGTGTTTTTGCCCGTTTGTTTTTTACTTCAAAATAAGATATGTGCAGTGTGCATAGGAATTTGTTCATAGTTTTTTTTAAACTATAGTCCAGCCCCGCAACGGTCTGAGGGACAGTGAACTGGCCCCCCTGTTTAAAAAGTTTGAGGACCCCTGCTTTATAATAAACCAGTGAACATGGAACCTGAGGAGGAGACAGGGGAACCCCCAATTTAAAGCCTGATAGTCAGAAGTGGGGGAGGCCTAAGACTAGCAACTGGCATCTGAAGTAGGGGCAGTCTTGTGGGACTGAATCCCTTTCACTTGTGAGATCTGACCCTAATGGCAGATACTGTGTTTACCTGAAAATAAGACCCACCCATAAAATAAGCCCTAGCATGATTTCTGAGCATATGTGCGATGGAAGCCCTACCCCGAAAATAAGCCCTAGTGACAGGCGTGGCTATGAAAATCAGCCCTAGTGATGGGCGTGGCTATGAAAATCAGCCCTAGTGATGGGCGTGGCTATGAAAATCAGCCCTAGTGATGGGCGTGGCTGCGCAGCGCATCTGCACAACCCATGCATGTCGTGGCGGAGCGGGAAAGAACACGAGCAGCCCTTCTCATCTGCCCCGTGAGAGCTCTAGTGCTCCACAGGAGAGATCGGGGCCGGTGGTTCTAAAGGAAATAGAGTCGCAAGAAATGCAGGATGGAATTCGGAGTTTGGAGAGTGATGATGATGTTCCAGAGGAAGTCGACTTAACTCTATTTGAATCAATGTAGATTGTTGTACTGTACTTAAAAAAAATAACACATTCCCTGAAAATAAGCCCTAGTGTGCCTTCTTGAGGAAAAATAAATATAAGACCTGTCTTATATTTGTCAAATATTGAATCCATTTGACAGTAGATAGTAGATAGTGTCAGAAATGGATTCACTTATTGGATACCCAGTTGGTGTTCAGAGAACTGGAGAACTGGTTGATGTGAGAAAATATCTCCCTAGGATGTATTTCCAGAGTGTGGATGGGTTGAAGACAGTCTGTCTCCTACATGACCAACAACAGAAAATCTGAGCATATTAGTCAGCTCATAATAAAATACCAGCAGATACTCAAACATCACTAAATTAGTGGCATAGACTGGGTGGCTCAAACAACAGAAATGTATTTTCTTACAGTTCTAGAGGCTGGAAGTGTGAGGTCAGAATGTCAGCTTGATCAGGTTCTGGTGAGAGCTCTCATGCTGGATGCCTTCTTGCTATGTCCTCACCTGGCAGAGGGGGGAGGGAGGGAGGGAGGATGAGAAGGAGAGGAAGAGAGAGAGGAGAGAGATGAGAGAGAGAGAGAGAATGCAAGCTCTCTGGTGTCTCTTCTTTTAAGGGCACTAATCCCATCAGAAGGGTCTCACCCTCATGAATTCATCTAAACCTAATTCTATCCCAAAGGCCCCATCTCTAAATATTATCACACTGGGAGTCAGGACTTCAACATATGAATTTTGGTGAGACACAATTCAGTCCATCGCACTGACAGCACTCATCAAAATCAGAAATACATCTTGTAGTCCTATAATAATACTTCTTCCTAGGGGTAAGTGATTATTCTGAACCTGATCTTCACACCAGGATATAAGAAACTGAGTCAACCGTAGAGTCATTGGAATAGAAGCTCATCTTAATCGCTACCTAGCAACCGTTCCGGACCCTTTTCCCACCTTCTATCTCCAAATTTCCCCTTAACAAAAAACTCACTGTGGAATGCAAGAAGCACAAGGAATGTGAATCTCTGAAAACTGTGAACTATTAAAGTGGATTATAAATGAAAAAAATTACTGTGGCATCCTGATACAATCAGACTTGAGAGAGAAAATGTAGGCACTGTCTCTGTAATTCATAACAGAGTTCTTCCTTTACTTAAGGTGAAAGAATAATCTGTTTCTGGAAAGAAGATTGGGGCTTCCTGTTTGAAAAGTCATGAGACAGGATAAGCAGTCGCTAAGAATTGAAAGAAGTTTTCCTCTACGAGGTAGAGGCTCTGGTTTGTGAAAACTGTGTTCAAATCAAATCCTATTTATTTATTGCTAAGGGATAAGTGTAGATTAAAGTACATTCTGTCTTAATGAATGTCATCTACATTATGAACTATGTAGCTCCTAATAGACTCAACCTTGTAACACACATACGTGTGTGCTCAATGAATTCACTTCCATCATTCATCTTTGTGCTCATTTAATTTTTCACTAATTCATCAGAACCATATAAATGCATTCTCAAAATAAAAGTTCAAAATTTAGGGATGTTTGAGTACTTACTAGGAAATAAAGTTGATATTATCATTTATAAATACTAGGAACATGGATTTTATAAAGAGAAACTATGGTCAGATATTCCTTTTAGATTGTATTTGACTTTAGAGAGATCATGAGGCATAATGGAAAATCTGTAAATAGGATTTTCAATTTTAGAAAGATCAAAGGAATTTGGGGTTAATATGGCAAATTGAATACATATATAAAGATGTACTCCTTCACAAAACTCTACTAAAATTACCCAAAGGGAAAACAGAAAAGATTGTTTTCCTATGTTTTAATAAATAAACCCCAAAAATAACAGCAACAACAACAAAACACATCCCAAATTGGAATAGGAGATAACAGCAACAAAATTTTAGAAGTTTGAAAGTCAATAGGTAAGCGTTAAAGGACTTAACAAAAACCCAACCAAAAAAGCCAAACCCCAACAGGTGGAAAAGCTGAGAAACAAACCTATTTACACTACAGGATCGTTAAAAGGCTCAGGAAATGGCGGCAAAAGATTATTTTAAAATCAAGAGGGAATTGGGGTAAATTAATACATAATATGTGGGTTAAAGTTAAAATTCTTTGAAAAGCAGTCGGATCCCTATGTCCCCTCCAACATTCCATATCACTCAGCAATTGCCTCGCCCTGTCCTTGGCAGCAGACAGGAGATTACTCTCTGGAGAGAGTAAAACAGAGTCTTGGTCTAGGAATTAACTGGCAAAATCTTGGGAATTATTAACTGAGTATACACCAAAAACTGGATGCTGACACTTCCAACTCTTTCTTCTACATGGCTCCCAGAAGATGCATCCAGACCTTTTCCATTCCATGCAGGAAATTGGAAGGGCACTCGTTGGGGGAATACGTCTATCTCAAGAAGAAAGACCTAGTAGTGATTCTCATGGTTCACCAACAAACAACTCACTTGTTTTCCTGTAGTAAACCTCAAATCCATAAGCTCATCATGTTCAATCAGCTTTTTCGACCTCTAATCTTAATCCTTACAACCTGGGACTATTCAACATTTGAGGGAAGCTTCTAACGTAGAAGATGGAGAATAAAACAAATTAAAAAAAAAAAAAAAGTAACGTGGAAAAACTATACCATAATGACCCAACCACCTCTTGTTAGGCCCTATCTCCCCACACTCATGCCCTGGTGTTTAAGTTTGCAACCCTTGAATTTTGGGGGGACACATTCAAACCATAGGAAAGCCTAGGAATTTAATACACTTTTCCTAAAAAAAAAAAAAAAAAAAATGAACACAAGAGGGAAGAATAAAAATGAAAAAAAGAGTGCTCACATTTTTCAAATTGCTTAATGGCCGGAAAACCAATAATCCTTAATGGCCGGAAAAGGTCAAACTTGGAGAGATCATGAACTGACACAACCATGGCTGAGTAGTTTGAAAAGTCAATATTAGAAAATGTTAAGTAGTTATATCAGGAAAGAATTGCATTTTACATACATTACATTCTAAATGAAAAAGCTGACATTGGAAACAATAAACAAGTTTATCAATAAAGTAACCACTGAGTAATGCAAATACCTCAACAACGATTCTACAGGCATTTCTTGAATAATCCAATACATGTCACATACTTCCCTATAGGTTATCTCTTAATATTCAGAACAATCTGTGACATTGCTATTACAGTTGCCCCCATTTTATAGAAAAGGAAATCATGGCTCAGCAAAGCTAGGTCCTATCTAAGGTCCCCACGGCTGGGTTTGTGGCAGGGCCAGTAGGCAAACCCAGTCTCCTGCCTCCTAGCTGTGTGTTCTACGCTGCACCACAGCTGTAAGGGCTATGGCAGCAGCCTTGCCTCCCAAAGCCATATCCAGCTGACATTATTCCAAAGAAATGGAAGCATATGCATTTTCAGAATTAGACAAAGAAGGAACTAGAAAAAAATCTTAAAATAAATATCAAACGTATACCTCAAGTTAAATGAAAAACTGATAAATTGAGTGAGCAATGTTCTTATGATCTTTAGGAAAAAAAAAAAAAGATTCCAGTGAAAGAGACTAATCCCAAGAAGCTTGGCCCTTTGAGTGTTTGCCTGCCTTCGGCAACAAAAGGACTCCTAGAGTTTACTAAAAATGTTTTCTATTAAGACGATTCAACTTGGCCACAGGAATGTACTCAATATTTGAATTCATAGCATATCCTAACTAGAATTCCCCATTCCTGTGCACAGATTTAGGATGGAGGATTAAGGTGACCAACACTCTTGGTTTCCCTGGGTCTGAGGGAGTTACTAAAACTCAGGACATTCAGTGCTAAAACCAGGAAAGTCCCAGGCAAAATTGGGATGAGCTGGTCATCCTACGGAGGTTACATGACAATAGGAGATACTGTTGTCAACACTATACTGCCATCCTGCTCTCACTCTCCAAGGTCAAAGTCTATCTAGGTACCTAATATCAACAATCCAAAAGTTTAGTGCTTAAAGCATCTTACCAGGTCCTTGATAAAGGTGGGTAAGACAACACTCTAGAGGAGGGGGTGGCAACCAATGAAGTTTCCACTTTGAGTGACAGCCAGACTTTTGGTTAATATTTGTGCCCAATGCATCGTTGGGGAACTAGAAGCTGGAGTAGGAAAATGTGATGACTCTCTTTAAAGATTGAGTGGAGGCTCCACACTAAGGTCAGTGCCTCTCTGAATGTAAGAATGTCCATTTGACTATTCCTTCCTCTAGTGCTAACAGTGGGTCAGAAATCATTCACAAGGAACACAACTTCATTACATGATACAGCCTGTGCTCCATTCATTCATAAATGAATGCCCTCGCTGGGTATCCAACTGAGAAGCTTTTAGGGAACATCCACTATTGTCATAGAGCGTGTTAACACTAGGAAAAAGATGATAAGACCTGGTCTTTTTGTCCTCAAGAAATTACACTATAAGGAAGTGACAAACCAGTGTTCTTAGAGCCCAGAGCCCTTAGACCGTTTTGCAAGTGACTTTAAGGTCTTATTCCATTTTTTGAAAATACAAAATTGGAAATAGGAGATGATGCATGTGAGTGTGGTTTATGCAAAGGGGAGAATGGGGAACTCCAATCAGCAAACACTTACTCAAAGAAAACACCTGTACTACATCAAAAGATTGGTGAATAAGTGGATATACTTTATACATTGTAAGTTTAAAAAATGTTGATGTATTAGGTCATTAAATATGAAATGTTCAGTTTCAAATCAGAAATGCAGTTTATTATATCTCAAACAAGAAGCAGTACAATTAATCAAAGTATGCGCCTAAACTATTCGTACAGTTTTGCCGTCTTAACAGTAGCTTGTTTACGCTCACAGTGAAAAAGCCTGGAGAGGAAGTGGTGAGGAAATCGCAAAAGGCATTGTCCACAGCTTGTTGAGAACTGAATATTTTTCCTTGCAATAAGTGGTCCAAAGCCTGGAAGAAGTGGGAGTCAGTTGGTGTAAGGTGTGGTGAATACTCATGTGGATGACAGAGAGTTTCCAAGTCAAGCTTCTGTAGCGGAAGCAGCGTAGTTTGTGCAATATGTGGTTGAGCATTGTCTTGCAAGAGGATTGGCCTATCTCTACTGACCAATCTTGGCTGCTTAATCACAAGCATCCTCATCATTTAATCCAGTTGGTTGTAGTAGCCATCCGCTGTAATCAACTGACCAGGTTTCATGAAGCCGTAGTGGAGAATACCAGCGCTGGAACACCAGACACCATTAGCTTTTTTTGATGAATATTCGGTTTTGGACTGTGTTTCGGCACTTCATCTTTATCCAACCATTGCGCCGAATGCTTGCGATTGTCAAAAAGAATCCATTTTCCATCACACGTAACAATATGGTATAGAAATGGTTTGCCTTTATGTCATGACAGCAAAGAAAGGCAAGCTGCGAGACGATTTCTGTTCTGATGCTCGTTTAATTCATGTGGAACCCATCTATCCAGCTTCTTTACCTTGCTGATTTGATTCAAATGATCCAATATTGTTGGATTAGTAACATCAAAGCTTGCTGCTAATTGACTTGTAGGTTGAGATGGATTCACTTTCAGCTCATCATTATTTACCTTAGTCTCAGGTCACCCACGTGGCTCATTTTTAAGATGAAAATCACCAGAACGGAACTTCGCAAACCATCAAGGTACTGTACCTTCCTAACCACTTTATTGACATTTCGAATTGTGTGCACTGTACTGGTTTCATGATGGAACTCATATTCGAAAATAACACTAATTTTTGACTTATCCATGGTTTCACAAAAATTGCTCTAAAAAATTTGAAAGATAATCACAAACCAAAGTATCCATTTGCAACACTGAGGATGTACATTCACAATCAACATAAAACAAGAATTGTCAAAGTGAGATGTCACAGATGTCAACTGTCAAATTGACTACTTAAGGAAATTGGACATTTCATGCTTAATAACCTAATATGTATGTATCTTTTTTATGATTCTCTCTTTTCAGCTGCTTTTTCAATTAACCAATCATCTTCTGGCCCTGATCACCATGGATAAGACAACTTCAAGTATGGTTTTCATTTCAGAAAGTGGGTTCATTCATTCTCAGTTAACCCTTTTGATATTTTGATACTATCTTGAGTTAAAGAACCCTCCCATAATACACTTCTGTACTGGGTAGACTCTACTTGACTCCAACGCTTAAGATTCTTTTCTCTAAACTGTGGGCAGCGAGAGAAGCAGGTGGGTGGGGTTGGAAGGACAGGCTGAAGTGTTGATACAAAGAGGCTGTGGTGGAGGTTAACACAAGAGAGTGCTGGAAAGATTTATTTAGGCCAAAAGCTCTCAAATTATGGTCAGGTAACTGCTGGGGGAACTTTCCAGGGGATCCATGAGGTCAAAATTATTTTCATAATAATACTAAGAAATTGTTTGCCTTTTTCACTCTCATTGTCTCAGGAGCACACAGTGACATTTTCCAGAAGCCACGTGACGTGTGATATGACAACAGATTGAATGCAGAAGCAGATAGGAGAATCCATCTGTCTTCTATTAAGCCCCACATTAAAGAGATTTGTAAAATATAAAACAATGCCACTCTTCTCACTAAATATTTCTGTTTTAAAACATAGCTATTTTTTCATGAAAAAATGCATTATTTATGTTGACATGCATAACGTATTTATTATTTGGTATTGTAATGAATAACATTTATTACTGTTTTTAATGATTTAATAATTATTTTTAAAATTTCTGTTTTAATTTCTAAGCTGGTTAACATCAAATAGAAACAAAAGTTCTTGGGAGTCGACAATAACATTCAAGAATATAAAGGGGTCTTATGACAAAACTGTTTGCGACATACCGTGTTAGACCATATGTTGAAAGACTAAAAATGTCAACTAAAGAGTTCTGTTGTTTTTTTTTGAGACAGAGTCTCACTCTGTTGCCCGGGCTACAGTGCCGTGGCGTCAGCCTAGCTCACAGCAACCTCAAACTCCTGGGCTCAAGCGATCCTCCTGCCTCAGCCTCCCGAGTAGCTGGGACTATAGGCATGCACCGCCATGCCCGGCTAATTTCTTCTATATATTTTTAGTTGGCCAATTAATTTCTTTCTATTTTTAGTAGAGATGGGGGGGGGGTCTCGCTCTTGCTCAGGCTGGTTTTGAACTCCTGACCTTGAGCGATCCTCCCACCTCGGCCTCACAGAGTGCTAGGATTACAGGTGTTAGCCACTACGCCCAGCCTAAAGAGTTTAATTTTAGGCTTAACAAGACTAAATTCTAGTGCTAGGATTAAATGGATCACGCCTATAATCCTAGCACTCTGGGGGGCGAAGGCAGAAGGATTGCTCGAGGTCAGGAGTTCGAAACCAGCCTGAGCAAGGGCGAGACCCCATCTCTACTATAAATAGAAAGAAACTAATTGGCCAACTAACATATATAGAAGAAATTAGCCAGGCATGGTGGCGCATGCCTGTAGTCCCAGCTACTCAGGAGGCTGAGGCAGGAGGATCGCTTGAGCCCAGGAGTTTGAGGTTGCTGTCAGCTAGGCTGACGCCACGGCACTCACTCTAGTCTGGGCAACAAAGGGAGACTCTGTCTCAAAAAGAAAAGAAAAGACTGCTAAGGTTTTACTATTTCACCTTCACTTTGCCTTCCCCTCTTCAGTTGCCTTATAATATTGGATGAGTGGTATACTCCCAAGCCAAATGTCCCCCAGCTGAATTTTAAATGACTCAGGCCTGGCACCTCTGTTCTTTTTTGCTGGGAAAAAAATTTCAGAACTGAATAGAATCGACTGTTGGAAAAACATTCTCCTCCATTCAAAACCAAAATATATATATACACACACACACAGACTTGCAAGAGTAAACACGATACAAAATGTGGGAAGTATATTTACAATGGTGCAATTGTCAGTGCATCCAAGCTGGTATAACCCTGAAGAAAGCAATGATCCAGTTAGCAAGTATTTGTCCATTTCACTTCCCAAACCAACAACACAGATCAGGGCAGCTTGGAGAGAGGATCGAAATTAAAAGAAATAGCAAAATATTTTAGCAAATAGCAAAAAACTATTTGCACATGAACAGAAACCAGCACAATAAAAGACTAAGGAGAAGATGAGAGACAGAGAGAGAGAGGGGGAGAGAGTGAGTTGGGGTAGAAGGGGTAAAGAATTGTAAACGAATGACTAGTATTCTTTAGGGTGTAAGGAGAACTGTTCATATTATAA